>JASGYR010000189.1:0-247806 GCA_030068185.1 Colletes collaris | reverse complement strand
CAAATTCTACATTATGTAGGCTATTTAGCTGAATTCTTCTTCCGTCGACAATATGTTTTTTATATGATCGAATAATGAAATTTTTCGAAATAATGGCTGAAATCTTTTCTTTCCCACTTCTGATAATATCAATAAAGAAAATTGAAATAGAAAATGAATGCGTGGCCGACCTACCGTCTTACGGCGCGGCGGCGGCCGGTATAAGAAAATCTAATCCAGACCTAGTTCATTATATTTGTTACGAGGTAGAATAGTTAGATTTGGGTTGGATTTTTTTATACCAGCTACTCAAATCGAGTTTTTAAGCACACCCGTGTTACGAGCGGGAGCGCGAGATCCTGGATTCGGTTGAGGGGCAGTACTCGACCGGTGGTTTTGGGTATGGTTAGGAAAGAAAGGAGGTCCGGACGAACCAGAGGCTCTATACCCTGGGAGCCGTAGGTGGAGGTTACGTGGACGAACCAGGGCTCTATACCCTGGGAGCCGCTGGTAGGTGTGGACGAACCAGGGGCTGTATACCCTGGGAGCCACATAGGTTTTAGGATGTTTTTAGGATCTTGCTCTCTGTCGTGATGGTACACCTCGAGCGGTAAAGGTGTACCGGGTTCGTGAGATACCCTAGCCTTACAGTTAATATGGTTCAGGGTTGAATTGAATGAATAACACACGTAAAGAATAAAAACTAGCATATATATTAATGACGATGCTCAAGTACAGCTATGGATTTACAAGAAGTTGTACAATTGCTAAATTGCCTCGAAGGCGAAAGATTTGTTATCGGCTTTTACGCGGCGCGTTCGCGGGAGCTCCTACTCGATTAATGGGCACTCACTGATAAACCGCTAAGGTAGATAGTCGTAGATAGTTGCTTGAAGGGATTATAGCCCGATCTTGCCCTGAGTGTCACAGTAACGTCGTGCCGAGAGTTTAGGTAAAACTGAGCTCCCAGAGTAAGAAACCGCGGCCCTTATATAGTTGAAAATGCTCAGTACTAAGGCGGGGCATTACCATAAAAGGCAATGAAAATTGGGCCGGGTGTGCGCATACGGCATGAGTCACATCCGTTCAAAGGGTTGCACGCTCGATGTTCGAGCCAACGCCCAAGTCACCAAACGTTTCAGCCCCATGCATGAATGATATGTAACACCCGTTATTATACGCATCCATTGCCGGCCGCCTCGATCTATCTACAGAAACAATAAACAATCGGCGATTCAACGCTTACACACACACGCTGCCACAGGCACGCACGTATAGATAGAATTCATTGTAGTAGTAGCAGCGATCTTTTGAAGAAAAATCTCGGAAACTTAGGGCGAGCGGCGGTTATTTGTATCGGAAATAATTGTTCAAAATTTTTATTTCCCCAACATCACTCAATTCAAAAATCACATCGAAATCGATGATTCCACCCACCTTTTCTAAATAATTACTCATAAAGAAAAAAAATGAAGTTATAATAATACTTTGCAGAAAACATCTCATAGCTAAAATCGTAAACACTAAGAATATTGTTCTATATTTAAATTATACTAAAAATAATCTAGTACTTTCTAGAGTATCCTCGGCTGCATTCTACGGTATGTAACTAACTTTTCAGCATTGATTTTACTAAGTTTTGTGTAAAATCGGATTCAATTTTCTACATTCTTCTTGCAATGCCTTTTTAAATCACTTTTTATTATAAATCGTATGTTTTCTAATCCTTACTTCTAATTCATGCGAAATATTCTCAATTACGTTTAGATCGGGTGATTGGAGAGGTGTATTGATAACTTTCGGACAGTTGCATATAATTGCCACATACAGGGTGTTCGGCTACCTCTAGCAAAAATTTAATGAGCGATAGTAGAGGCCAAAATAAGACGAAAATCAAGAATACTAATTTGTTGATGGAGGCTTCGTTGCAAAGTTATTAACATTTAAAGTTCCGCCTGTAGAATGACAATCCGCTAAACAGCTGCGTTCGCGCAGACGGTTGCGGCAGGCGAGTGCTAGTGGTTCTCACGCAGCATGAAAAATTCTGCTTACCGACATTATCGACAGCCTTAGATTTTTGTCCACTTATTGGAATGCGAACACCTTACGTTGAATAAGATTCAACCTGTCTTATGAAAATCCAGAAGGGCATATCAAAACTCGCCCGACGAGATTTTCACAGAGAAAGGGTGAATGCCAGTTCCAATACACAATGTTGTGAACAAAAATCACCCACATGCGATTATACACGCCCCACGATTGTCCACAGTGTCCACAAGTATCCACAAATAATCCTTTCAGGCACTAACCACTATGCAATTAAATAAACACGTACCGCGATTATGTTATTCGTGAATGTCTACGTGTACGTGTATCACGATTCTTCCGAGTTACTTACTGTTTTGTAACGGAATGTTTGAAAGGCTGGTTCAGCCTTCTCAAAAGACTTGGACGTCGGGGAGGAGCTGGAGACGGACCAGAAAACTCGTGGGCGGTCGAAGAACGTTACAATTGTCTTGATTGATTGCACAGTAATTCACTGTATTTCACTTGTTGTACAATACTCACCATTAAACAATAAACACTTAAAACAAACGGATTACAAAGTAAAAGAATATCCGGTTATTGGCCGTTACTGGTTTAAATTAATAACGATTGGCGCTTGTGGTAATTACAACGGTTAACGAGTCGGGTTTTTACTGAGACGTACTGCTCGGTTCTTGAAAGAGAGAATTTAAAACGAGCAGCGCGTTATATACCGGGCGCGTGTGTCGTTGTGGCGAAATTCGGAACAGTGATAGCGATTATCGACCGAAATCGTTTCGATCGCGCTTGTGACGCGACAGATGACGCGAGTAATCGCGTACACTTACGAATAAAACTGTTATTAATTTTTCAAATACACTTCAATTTAAAAATGTAAAGGAATCGCAGGATAAATGGAATTTTCGCATCGATTTACGTTCACGGCGAAGAATGTAACAATACTAGCAGCTGACTGTGCCATCGATCGACGAGGTTCAGAGAAACATATGCCGAACAGGCCCCGATTCTACGTCACTCGCCTCGCTTATCTCTCTCACACACAGCGGAGACAAAGGGCAGCATCGGCACGTGTTCGGCCAGCTAGTCAGTCGTAAAACAGAATCAGTCAAGCTAGTTCATGCGACACATTTTAGACATATTTGATTCAGTTATGTATTAAGTAGCATGTAAGAAATACAGTGATATAAACAATCAGCGAATACTTATTAAATTCCTGTTTACATTTTTAAATTGAAGTGTACTTGAAAAATTAATAACAGTTTTATTCGTAAGTAACTCGGAAGAATCGTGATACACGTACACGTAGACATTCACGAATAACATAATCGCGGTACGTGTTTATTTAATTGCATAGTGGTTAGTGCCTGAAAGGATTATTTGTGGATACTTGTGGACACTGTGGACAATCGTGGGGCGTGTATAATCGCATGTGGGTGATTTTTGTTCACAACATTGTGTATTGGAACTGGCATTCACCCTTTCTCTGTGAAAATCTCGTCGGGCGAGTTTTGATATGCCCTTCTGGATTTTCATAAGACAGGTTGAATCTTATTCAACGTAAGGTGTTCGCATTCCCATAAGTGGACAAAAATCTAAGGCTGTCGATAATGTCGGTAAGCAGAATTTTTCATGCTGCGTGAGAACCACTAGCACTCGCCTGCCGCAACCGTCCGCAAGAACGCAGCTGTTTAGCGGATTGTCATTCTACAGGCGGAACTTTAAATGTTAATAACTTTGCAACGAAGCCTCCATCAACAAATTAGTATTCTTGATTTTCGTCTTATTTTGGCCTCTACTATCGCTCATTAAAATTTTGCTAGAGGTAACCAACACCCTGTATATCTTTCGGTCATTATCACTATAAAATTTAAAACAATTCAAAATTCATAAACTCTCGGCACTGCTTCTAAAATTCTATTTTTTTTTAAGTATCACTGACAACCATCTCCATGTTTAATAGTAGTAGGATTCGTATTTTTTTTATTTTTAATTCTTCATTAGGATTACGCCATACAGTAACTTTGCCATCTGATCAATGAAAAAGATTAAATTTGCTTTCGTCAGCAAGAATAACTTCATTCCAAAACTGAAATCCTTAGTTAGATACTGTCTCGCAAACTCTAGTCTCCCTTTCTTATTTTTATCGCTGACAAATTGTTCGACTTTCTTGCTACTACACTCGTAAAAATCAATCTTTCTTAGTGCTCTTCTTTACAATTTTTAGATTGTGAGATATTTGCAAATGTTTTTCACCTCCTTCGACAAATTAGGTGCACTCAGCTTTGGATTTTCTTTGATTTTTCCAACTTTATCCATCGCTCATCGTACGCATTAATTTTTTGTTCGATGCTGTCCTTGACATTTGTGATTCTATTTTCTTCTTTGCATAGCGTTTAATAATATATATTTTTGAGCAGTGCTAATGCCTTTACTTAATCATTTTTGCAATTTCTCGATAGCTTTTCCCATTTTGAAAGTTCATCGCGACACATTTTCCGCGCCTCTAGCGTCGGCATAATAATAACCGTAAGCATATTTTGCTGGCTAATACTCGCAACGATCTTATAGTTAACGTTCTTCCATTTTTTTTTCAGGAGATTCCCGGAGGAGAATACCAGATAGCGTACGATTTTAGCTGTGAGATGTTTTTTGCACCGTATTATGGCTAGCTTTATTTTTTTATGTTGAGCAATATTCGTTTTTTTTTGTCATTATTACACAATAAATACAGATATATGACTGACCTTAGCCCATTGCGGCTATTAAAAAAGAAATTTCTTTTGTTCCTATGCTATTAACGTGACAGATTGCATCAGCAACGGCTGAATGAAGTTGAATGAAACTTTACATTTTAAATTTTATATTCTCGTTTCATTAGATTTATGAGTTAGATTTTATGTGTGATTAGATTTGGAGCGTGATCAGCTCCCGGATATTGATGATTATGTGCCTCACGGTTTTATGGTTATTCCGACCGCATATACATTATTTGCAAAAAATGTTTCGAACGATTTATATAAATCTTAAGAAGGAATAAGATCAAATAAACTTGTCTCTATTTTTCTATCTGCCCATTATAGCAGTGACTCATGCAGGTTGACGACAGTGTTGTGTTGCCATACTCCTCGCGGGTCGCTGGGTCGTAAAAGCAGCGAAAGATGGGATGAGCGGGGGCATGAATGGAGCATACATTCATACATACATGACCTAGTTCCGTAGATTTTTAAAGGGCAGTAAGTAAAAATACAATTCTATTGCATGAATAGCAGTCAATTTTTAATGTATTCCATTTTACAATGAAAGCAATTCAGTGGGGAATAAAAAAAGACAGAACGAATGTGGACGTTTTTCATCTACGGCGTGTGGTAATATTTACAAATAAATAAGGATTTTTTACACCCTAGGGGAAGGAGGGAGAATTGAAGATACATCAGATCCGTTCCCATTGAACGGTAACGTGCTGTTATTGTTTTTCCAATATTTAAATTATTTTTGTTATATAAAGATTCAAGTCAAATATATGTGTTGATTCATTGTAAACAAATTGATGCAGTTGTTAAAAAGCGTAGCGACGAAAGAAGTATAGCAATGTAGTGGTACTATTTGAATCATATTGTAGGAAGTCAGCCGTTAGACTCGAAAAATTAAGCAGCCTGAAGAAAGGTAAAGGAAACCTGCTACTGCCGGGCATTGATCAAACTGGCGGTCACCGAAAGTAAACGAACGGGCGACAAATGAACAACCAGGAAGACGAGGTGGCTGAGAAGAGTGCGAATGACCATTGGCCAACCCTTTGCGGTCGGCAGATTTTTCGGCTGGGGACTACCAGCAAGTCGGTGACTTGGGTGAATTTAGCTTTTCGAGAGGTCATTGTTTCTACGCTTAATTCAAGGTGGATATATCTGTTTGGCTTTTTTCCTGTTGATGCTGATTTGTAATGTTTAATAGGGGCTTAAACTATATAAAAACCGGAAAGATTTGGCACCAGCATTGAACAGCGTGTGATGTATTTCAAATCAATCATCCCGATATGAAGCCCTGCCTTCCAGGCCTTCATGTAACTGCAATATGTTCGTGTTTCTAACCTTTTGCCGGGGGTTTCCTGTCGGAACTATACTGCACAATCTTTTCAGCTAAATATATTGTATCAACCAATGGATCTACCTGGAAATCTACAGAATAATTGGAATGTTTATTTCCTTTTTAAACTTTGAAATTCAATTTATCAATTTATTATATTTTTATTTATTTATAAATTGATTTCTATTTACTTTTATCATATATTTCTCGATGGTAAAAATAACGTAGAGACGTCCAGTAATAAACATTCTGGTAATCTAAGTTTTTTCTGGATTCTTGATCATGCCATACAGCGGCGACACCGACTCTTACGACTAGTTTTGAAATGCCGCCACAGTGGGCGGCACCAAATATAAAGGGTTAAAGCGAGAATTAAATATTAGGTGCGAGTAACCGCCAAAAATTTACCATTGTATGTGAAGAATGTGAGTGAGTGACGGATATATATTAGAGAGACATTCAAGACGAAAGGGGAGAGTTTTGTGGCGAAGCGACAGCGAGACAGCGAGATAGTGAGAGTACGAGTAAAATATATCATTATTCAAATTACACTGTTGAATTCATTTGATAATCCCACAATATCTTTACAAAATATGTGTTACTGAAGGGTTTGTTCTACAGCGTGCACGGTACATGACTAAGAGTGGTTTTTCATTTTAAAATTAATCCTTGATTAACCCTTTATAGAGTAGAGACTGCCTTGAACAACGTTATTCTAAAATATTTGTGGAATACGTTTTTAATGTGGTATAGGTAGGTGAGCTATATGCACTGTATAAGATTTCATCATCATTTTTTCCTTTCTAGAAAGGTAGGGAGAAAAGGGATTTTGTTTGATCTTAATCCTTCTTAAGAATTTATATAAATCGTTTTAAACATTTTTTTACAAATAATTTGTATGGCTCGAAATAAATATAAAACTATTAGACGCATAATCATCTTTGGATTCAAGAGCTGATCTCTGTCAACATCTTATCAGACGAACACGAGAACCGAGTATATAAAATTTAAATGTTAAGTTTCATTGAAACTCATTTCTAATAAGCCGTTTAGACACAATCATGTTAATAGCATACGTATGTGCGCAAATATTTCTGAAAAAAGTCTCTATTTTTGTACTAGTCACAATATGATCAGGGGGTCTTAAAACGTGTAACATTTCGCTAAAAAAACGTTCGAAATTTTTTCATTATAATACTTTCCTTATACCTTACATAGAGTCAGGAATATAAACATACTGGGACAACAGTCGAGACTTGGGAATCGCATGCCGATTATCGCGAGACCGTATTTCAGCTGTTTCCTCTTTTACAAGAGCAGAAGAAGAGGCTCACACTAGCGTTCTTTATCGTGTCCCCGAAATTGCGCGAAGTGCCGAGCTTTCACGTACACGTGGCTCGTGCGGTGATATATGCCTGCTATCCCCACCACTCCGTTAGACGCTGGGAAGTTCCGTCGTCACTGTTGTCGATTTCGATGCGCTCAATTATGCCCCCGATCTTGGCCACACTGCTACGCAGTGCATTTTTGGCATTTCTTGTGTCTAACGTGAACAACACGAGTGTGACTCGTATCGACATTTCATCCAAACATGAATATCCGCGCGTCGGGTTCGTAAATATTGATATTTCGCCGATCGACGCCACTATCGTGTTCCAAATTCCGACATTCGGTTTCCCCTTTACGATTGTTCCGGCGGGCGTATGGGTTGGGCATGGCTTCTTCGGAATTTTCAGCAGTAGTGCACATAGAGGTTAGGAAAGCTGCGCTTTTTAGCATCATCATAATATTGTAGATAACGCATGTTTGGTTTTTTTGTTTTGGCGTTGTTGCGGCGTATTTGTTTGATTTGGACTAATGCGATGCGCCGATCTATTCTCCATATCACTACAAATCTGTAACGTGATATATTGGATCAATCAATCACGAACTTTTTTTAAATTTAATATTCACTTCCATTATACTTCGATGCAAATACGTTCGATATCTTATGTACTATACTCTCTTCTGCCAGAATATAAAAAATCAACCAATAACAATTTGGCTACGTTTGAAATATGACTTTACCATTCCATTCGTTGCTACGCTACCTTCAATACATATTGTTGTGTAAATAAATGATCGTTGCTTTACAGGCTATTAAGAATGTTGAAAAGCGTGATGCTTTTAACTAAGATGTCCGGATAAGAGGAATGGGAGTTTTATCAGGGGAAGTGCCAGATTGGGCACAAAATTGATTTTCTTTTTCGTCGACCGTTTATTCTAAATTAAATATGCAAAATAAGAAAATCAATGAATAATAACAACTTACAAAAATCAATAGTCCTCCGAAACAGATAAGATTAATGACTATTTCGGCGCCTCTGGTCGTTTCGCGAGGCCTCGGCCGTTGCTCTCGACACACGTTGAGGTAGGCTATGGTTCCTGCGAACAGAAAAACACGGCTATCGTGTTTAGACACGCACGTAAACACGTTACACATATATTCGCCGCGTTCGTTTCCCTCCCAGCGCTTCCTGGCTTCGTAATACGAACGTACAGGAGCAGGGGGAATTTTGTACCAGTTCGTAATATACGAATTATTTTGTGAACTTCCATATGTTTTTACAGGGCTTAAAAGAAATTAAACTTCTTTTTCTTTGCCGATTTTGCGTCGATTGCTGCCTGAGTGGACGGGGGCGCAAGTGGAGGTTGCTAAGGCTCAAAATGCACTGATCCCGAGGTATGCCCACTGAGTCTGCCGTGCATCGAGGTGCGCACTGCAGTGCAACGGCACGACCGTCGATCCTGCGGCTTCTCTTCAACACGTTCCAACAGATGACCTAATGGCCGAGAGTTGCACTGCGAAGACCGACAGCACTTTGTTCACTGCACGAATGCACTACTCGATCTGTGATTCGCAGCAGTATTTTGAAGACCTCCGATTACCTCTCCGCACAGGTGCTCCTCTAAAGCCCGTTACACCGGGCAGGGATCTCTGTAGCAGAAGTAAGGAGAGGCGTAGACCGAAAGTCAGACGTCCTAAGTGGACGTCGACCTTCCTGACTACAGTGAGCCCACCCGGCCCGGTACACACCACGTGCAGGTGCCTCGCTTCCGGTGTGTCTCCTCAGCTGAACGGCAACGTCACAAAGAAGTGTAGACGAGCATCATCCATCGAAAGCCTCTTTGGCTGGATTTCGTGGCGTGTACACGCTTGAAAGCGACCGTTCTAATTCTGCACAGGAGGATCGAGCACCTTATAGGTGTATTCTCGAGCCCCAAAATTTGCAATATTTGAAACTAATTAAGGTTTTGGGTGCACTTGTACGAATCGGAACACGATTCGTTTATCAACAAAAAATGAGAATAAAATTCTCACACTTTTTCCGAAAGCCTTTTTGGATTCACTGCGGCTATTGTAGCGTAGGCTATCGATGGACCCACGCCAAACTAAACTGACTGCTCACTCGTTACACCCCTTTTTTTAATTGTAGTCTATGTGTAACCCAGCTCGAAAGAATATCTTCTTTCGATTCGCGCTCGAGTTCTGGACGGACACGATCGGGAGCCGATGTGTCACCAGAGGCAGAGAGATCGGTGTTGAACAGTGTCGATTGACGAAAGCCGAATACGTCGCCGTGGTACTGTAATTAGATCGCTCCCGTGGCGATGTCTAAATTTCTATCTTTGTCAGAGTTATCAACGGGCTACTCTCTCACGGTACTGACGTCACCAACACCGTTAGCACACTCGAATCGAAGGTAATGAGCCGTTACTGCTTGTAGAGGAGATGAGCGTTCTTCATCCCGTGTCGTATCGATCGCAGGAATGGCTGGAGTGAACTGAATGCCACTGTCGACTCTGATTGAATGGTTTGAATGTTATGGAGTTTAATGACCTTGAAGTGACGGAATGGCTTTGGAAACGTTAGGAATATTCGAGAAGTAATACCGGATAGAGGAACTATGCAAGAAATGTCAAGAACGTTCTGGAATGATTGAATTACATGAATGTGTCGACTCTAAATGGTTGCATGATTGAGATGTGTGAGTGCATGGACTATGGTAACGCGATATTGATGCGAAACGGCGAGAACGTTCTCAGAAACTTGGCCGGGCGTGAAACCGGCGAAGTGTTCGAAGGCTGGAGGATAAAAGCACGAGTAAATTTGCAGGGAAAGAGAGGGGCTTTTTGAGAGTGAACGTCGATCACGAAGATTACCCGCTACAGAACGTTATCTATTACGTTACATGTTACGTTGTGTTTCGATGCTATAATTAATTTATACGTTAGAATTACGTTGTGTTTCGATTACTCAAATTGAATTTATACGTTGATACGTTGTGTTTCGATTATAATTAATTTATACGTTGATACGTTGTTGTTTCAATTATAATTAATTTTATACACATTGATTGTGTTTCTTTTCCAATTCGTTGCATGTGAATTAAAAAGGCAGATTTTACACTTCTGATCCTACATCACCGATGCCAGAAAAACCAATAATACACGCGTTTTTCTATCACTGCTCGCTGTTTTCTAAATTCTATTAGAGATAATCTCTTGGATTATTGTACGCTAACAGGATTAACGGTAATTGCGGCCGAGGGGTAATCGCTCGGCATTATGCAATCTTTAAACAAAGAAAATTATTGAAAATTGTTCACGTAAACATTGGGGAGATAGGAAAGAAACGAGTCGGACTACATCATTTTCTTTGCTTAACGTGAAATACGCTGTACAACGACAGACTTACATAAAGTGACTGAATCTTTTACCAAAGTGTTCATGGACTCACATACAAAAGTTTTCCAGTCTATTTCTGGATACGTTAAACGAATTGGCTAACCACTCACAGCGAAAGATCTTGGTGATTGGCTGTATGTATTGTGCGCAAGGCTTATGTACAAATTAGGTACGGATTCACTTGGATCAATACCAGCAAGAATTCACAAGACACTCGATGTTGTCAGGGTTGAGATAAAAAGCTACGAATTTCTGTGTATGCAAGTAATTTGAATCCTCCAAAAAGTGATAATGATATTAGCCATGAGTTACCAACGTATTATCAAAGTAAGACTATTTATACAGTGATTCACATAAATATAATAGTAAATAAAAGATTAGTTTTCTTAAAAAATATATTTGAACATTTAACCAGGAGGCAACATGAGTTCACCACCTGGTTCGAAAGCCCAAAGGTGATATTCTGACTAATACGGATGAGAATTTGGAGGAAGTTTCACAAGTAAGTTTGTATATCTTCGATGTAAAGTTCATTTTGGTTTATCATTCTTTGTCATTTTAATTTAAAAAGTGCTTCCTACAGATCTTGGAGACGTACGGACGGCAGAAATTCATGTAATTATGGTTTCTTGAGGCATTGTAGAAAGAGCCACTACCAGCAAAGACAGTGGAACTTCAGTAATATATGGCCGAGTGTAGAAGAGAAAATGGAAGGTCTCATACCATTGTGTAATTCGGTAATAAAATAAACTAATATAGATACATTTCACATTTTATAAAAATGCAATGTTTTGTATTGCGTTTTGGTATTATCAGGGTCGATTGTATTACCCTTCTTAGCCAACCCAAAGAGGGCGATCAGTTACAAAAATTACGGTAAAATGTTAAACCGATACGATTGCGGGGGATCTAATTTTAACTCAGGAAAATAAGCGGTTTACAAGACGCATGGTATAGTTTTACCATTTTGTGTTACAGACGATTAATTACCATTTTATTTATTCAGTAGTCCATTTAATTTTTATTCGATATTTATTACAGTGATCTTCTGCCTGATTCGACGAAAGAAGGGAGACAAGAAAGTTTAGAATATTTGAGTTGAAACATTACAATCGAATCGAAGACGCAAACATGAAGAAAAAGTAGCCATCCCAGCTTTGCAAGAGTTTCAGCAATATGTTCGTGAAGGAGACGCGCTCGGCCATATCAAACAAAAATTTCAAAGTAGGTTCTATTTTCAATGCTCTTTTGTGTATATCGTAACAGCAACTACACTGACTCCGACAAATTAAAACTTTTTCAGATCTTCCAATAACCACTTTGAGTTCATTGTGTAGAATTACTGTATCACCCCCAGTTTTCGAAAAACATGAGTTTTTAATAGAACCCAAGATTTTCGGACAAGAATGAGGTATTACATGAAAAAATAAAGACGTTCAAAGGTTTTAATTGGTATTAAAAAGAATACAGGAAGAGTTTCTTGAATATAGTAAGAAACTCATAATTTATTCATAATTGGTTTTGGCCCTATTAAATAGTTGCTAAATAAAGGCATCAAAATTTAGAAAAGTGCAAATTTAGGTAGTTTCTCTCGCATTATGTTTGTATTCTTACCAAAATTTAATTATTTAATACACAGAAAAACTTTACTCCAGGATTTTGAATTCCGTTGATATTTCACAAAAGAACAAAACTGTCTATACGGAATGTTGAAAACGGTTTTTCAATTCAGAAACAAATTGCGAAAGTGCCAGAGATGGCGAGGCGATGCTTGTATGGTATTTTACAACCAAATGGTCGTCACGCTGTTCACAATTGAAGTACATACTGCTGCTAACACACCATTCTTGAGGATGAAGCTGGAGCAAGGGTATAGCCTGGAGATAAGAGTTCAAAATGTGCTTACTTAAATCAAATTCTGACATCATGATAGGGCATCGTGGGGATCAATCATTTCTGTGCCTTGAAGTTTCAACCCTCCGTCTTGTTCCGGAAGAGGGTGAGTCATACAAGGAAAGAATTCGGATTATCGAATTTGTGCCCTGCATTTTCCGTATTTAAACTAGTACGAAAAATTATTATGCATAATTTGGTGCGATTGTGGTTAACTGAGATACTTGTTCAAGAATTTTGTCTGATTTTTCATCGACAAAGAGCGAGTTCCCTAAATTCTAATAATATTATAGAAGATGTACCGCCTTGAACTCTAGAATGATCGCATATCTCTATGATAGTGCTAGGTGTAGCTGTCTCATAATTTGTACTGCTGCTGATAGAACTCCTTGGTGCCGCGGCGCACCTCAACCCAGTGTTCGTTAAAATTAATTTTCACTTGGGACCAATTTTAAATTGTCCTATGTTTTTGAAAATATGTCCGTCAAGAGAAGAACAAATGGGGCTATGATGTCATTTTCCCAGATTTTAAAATATTTCCCGGTAAAAAGCAGGGAGCATATGTTTCAAACAAATGCAAAAAAATGTTGGAAAACAATTTTTTTTTAATCTGATACAATTTTTATTTGGTGATCTAACAAGTCTTTGTTGCAAAGCAGCCAAGCGCATTCACACAATCCGGGTTTGTTAGTTCAAGCGGCTATAGTTTTTTGAAAAAAACACTTGTTTAAAAGATTGCATAATGCCGAGAACGATTAGCGCACTCGGCCGCAATTACCGTTAATCCCTGTTAACGTACAATAAACCAAGAGATTATCTCTAATTGGATTTGTATAGCCGAACGGTGATTGAAAAACGTGTGTATTAGCCAGTAGTTTTCTTTCGTATTGGCATCGGTAACGGCTCATTACCTTTCGATTCGAGTGTGCTAACGGTTATTTAGTGACGTCATTGGGCACCGTGAGAGAGTGGTGCGCCAATAATGCTTGACAAGGAGAGACGGACCGTAAAAATCCAGACCAGCGCCACGGAACGACCAGTAAAAGTACCGCGGCGACGTGCTTCGGCTGTCAATCCCGTATCATTCTTTGACGGCGACTTCTGACCGAGACGCATCGAGCTCCCGATCATATTTCGATCAGAAGTTAAATCGCGATCGAAGAGGGAAGTAATCTCTTGCGAGAAAGCCATAAAGACTGCTGTCTCAAAGGGTGTAGCGAGCGCTTGCTCGAAAAGGTCGGAAATTACCATTCCCACCTTGCTTGGAAAACACGATTCGCATCTCAGATTCGTGCAAGTTCACCTACGCTTCTCCGTTCGAGCAAATCTCGATCGAGTCTAATTTAATTTAAATTTACTGCATATTTTGGAGGGCTCTGAGAAATACACCAATAGCGGTGTTCGGAGGCCCCCTCCTGTGCTGTGGGAATTGAAAGGTCGATTCCAACGTAATACAAAGCGTTGATGGATCATACAGAAGTCGGCTGATACTCGCCCATACTTCTTCACATGTGATTGCCCTTCGGCGTAGGAGCACACCAAAAGGGAGGCAAATACGTGGTGTGTATTGTACACTCCTGGTGGGCTCACTAGTAGTCAGGTCCACGTCCATTTTGGACGTGTGATTTTCGGTCTTCGCCTCCCTTATTTTATTTCTACAGATCCACGCCTGGTTGCTTAACGTTTGAGAGGAGCACCAGTGCGGAGAAGTAACGGAGTCGTGGGTGCAGGCCCCCGCGTAGATTCAAAATACTGCACAACGTATCACGTCCGGAGTAGTGCCTATTCGTTGCAGTGAACAACGTGTTGTCCGGGCTTCGCAGTGTAACTCCTCGGCAAATAAGTCATCTGTTGGAACGTGTTACAGAGAAGCCGCAGATTGACGGTCGGTGCGAAGTGCACTGCAGTGCGACTCGACGCACAGACTCAGTGTGCGCATATTCACGGGAACAGTGCGTCAGGAGCCTTACAACCTCCTCTTGCATCCCCGTCCACTGTAGACGGCAATCACGACCACTAAATCGGCGAGGAAAAGAAGTTTAATTCTTTTCCTAGCCAAAACTCTGATCCACTTATATTTCGTAATTTACGAAAGTTTACATTTCTCCCGCTCCGATGACGTTCGGAATTACAGAACCGAGCGAGCGCGAGCAAACGAAGCGCGACGAAGAGATACGTACCTAACGTGTACGTGTGTCTAACACGCCATAGTGGCGTGTTTTTCTGTTCTTAGGAATCCTGGCGCCTGCCTCTACTAATCTTCCGAGTTCGGCGACCGAGCTAAGAGCAGGGACGAGAGGGCCAAATTGATATTCGTATTGTACAGTCTCGTTTATTTTAATTACAATTTGTTCGAATTGGTTTTTCTTTGTTTCTTTTATTTGTCTATTTTACTTAATAAAAGGTCGGTCTTTAAGACCAGACGAAAAGAAAAGCTCCACATGTGTCCGACTCACTTCCCTCATAATACTCCCACACCTCTTATCCGGACTCACACGTTAAAGTATATATTCAATACTTTTTAACAACACTCTTCGGCGCTAGGTGTGAACACTTATTATATAATAATATTAATATTTAATCCAGTAATGTCATTATTAATAATGATTATGAGTACTACCTAGTTTTTTATTATTGTGAAAATTAGCTTCTTTCTACTATTTAGGGATTCTGGACATTGCATTTTGGTCTTGAATCTGATTACGAATCAGTTCTGTGTGCAGCTTCATATCTCCTGCCAATTCATGTTGAACTTGTAGGGTTATTTTTCTTAGTTGTGTATGGTGAGTGAATGTAGTGGTAACTGAAGTAGGCTTAATGTTAGTAGCACTGGCACGCGAGGGATCTACGATCCTACACGTCCAGTTCCATTGTCTCTGCGAGAGTTGTCACTGCAGCAGAGAATTATGTTACCAATAAATTAAATATATATATTTAATTATTATCTGAAACAACATTGTATTACATATAATCTGAGCCCCATTCCTTCAAATAACAGAACTTGTGCATAAATAATTAAAATTTTCTAAATAATACAAAAATAATGCTGGAAAACTACTTACATCGGCATTTTTAAAATCTTCGACATTTATTTGAAACTGACCATTTAGGATAAAAAACAATGGAATAAATTGTTGGGGAGGAGTGAGTCCAGCGCAATTCAGCTTCTTGGGATCATGGATCACCCAGTGACTGGTTTACAGTGAAAGGCAAAATTCATGTTGGACAGTGTTATTGGAATACTAACAAATTTTTTTATTTTCCTGTTTTTAGGAAACTGCTCATAAAACATTATTTGATAAGTCTAACTAATGATAGCAAGAAAATGCAAGTGGTGGTACTACAAACATTGGTATTGATAAGTGATAAGTTGTTCCGTTTTACTCTGAGACTTTCTGCTCTGTCTCTAAAAGTAATTGTCATGCTCACAAATTGGATGACCAGATGAACAAGATTTTTTCTAGTGGCAGCAGCAACTCTCGAGATCTTCAGTCAATTGTATACATTAATAGACGAGAATTAATTGTTTCTATAAATCGTACATTGTAGCTAATTATTACTATATTACGCTTAAACAGATTGCTCTTTGGATGAAGATTGGAGAAGATGTGCAGTAACAATTGTAAGCGATATGGTTATTTGAAAACGGAACAAATAATCTTCATTTAGTATCGATTATAACAACTACCGAACCGTGTCACCTCTGTGAACACTTAGGAGCAGATAAAAATGCTGCGTGCAAATGGTAGTGGAACATTGGAGATCTGAATGCCATAGAAGTCTCATCTTGTCAAAAGTTATACCTGGAAAATCTTCGAAAAGACTCCCCTCCCACCCTCTTACACTGAGGAGAGACGGGAGGGGTGTGTGGATTCCCCGTGCCCATTATAACGGGCGCGGGACCTACCCACTAAGAACCCCACGGTGACCCTTTCCACACGATTTGGTGTTGAGGATACCGGGAATCGGATCGAAGAATACTTCCAGTGTATCCCTCCTCGTGCCCGCGCTTTTGCGCCCACCCGCCAGGGGGGCAAATGGTCCCCGGCAATCGCCCTATCTCATTAGCGGCAGGACGAGGGCCACTTCATCCTGCCGCCATCCGTCCCGGGAGGGCCGCAGTCTAGTGGCGGCTGCGAGCCCCAACTCGCAACCGCCCGCGACCCCGTTGCTCTACTCCCCTCCCGGAGGGCCGGCAGCAGCTAACGGCCGCACCAGGCCACCGGAGGGTGCCGTTCCGGGGTGCGCCGGACCCGGACAGTGAGGCACCTACCGCCCCATCCGGTCCGACCTACGCCGCTTCTGGCGGGGAGGGGCCCCTATCAGGACCCCCTCCAGCCCTGGGTCATGCGCCACGCCGAGGGGGCCGCCCGCGTCGTCTGACGCTCTCTCGCCACCAAAACGTGGAGCGCGGAGACCTCAGGCACGCCGCTCACGCTCGCGCTCCTTAACGCGGTCTCGCTTCTGCGGCATTACGACTCTCGCCAGAAAGAGGCCACGGCCCTCCACTTCTCCTCGCGGCCGAGCATGAGCGCGCACCATGCCCGGCAGCGAGACATCCCCACCCGGTGACGCCTGATCACTGGACACGGCGCTCACCCTCCCATGCAGCGCATACCTCGAGGGTATGTTCCGCCGTGTCCTGCTCCCAGCGCCACAATGGCAGCAAACGTGCCGATCGGCTCCTTCCATATCCGGCACAGGTATCTCCCGAAGCTGCCATGCCCCCGAGAACACCTGTGCCATCCTGTAAGTGGAGGCTCATGACCTGTGTCAGCCACTCAACTCAAAAGTGGTCGAAACAGCCCCGACTGTCCGGTGACCCAGCGTGGTAGCGGCGAGAGCCAGCCGCTCTCTTGCCACGCGGTGCACCACGAACTGCCGGGCCTGGCGCTGTCAACTCGCCCCAAGCAGGTTTCACGGCACACCCGGGACCGCCCCACTGCGCGACGATCGACGCGGGTGATTTGATACATCATCGCGTGCGACCGCGCGAGGAGATCCATGGGCGGCATCCCCGCAAGAAACCCGTCGCCGCCTCATGCCCGAGCACGGTCGGTCTCGCACCCGCGGACTGACGCCTGTAGAGCCACCATCCGCGCCCTCTGCACCCGACGCCAGCATAGTCGCCTGGCTCTCGCCGGGAGCGCCGCCAGGTCGTCCGCCCAGACGGGGGCCCCGTATAGGACCGCCGACTGAACCATTGCCACCATAGAGGCGGCGGACTTCGGCCGCCAGGCCCCCAGATTAAGGCAAGCAATCCGGCCCAAAGCCCCGACCATCCTCTCCAACCGGGGGCCAGGCTGAACAAGCGGAACTGCTCCTCGAAGCGCTCAGCGGCGCTATCGAGGATCAGCTCCAGATACCTCTTAATATCTGGGGGCTTTCACCTCGATATTAGCCCCACCCACGCGGGGATGGAGAGGGATGGCTGAGATCCTGCCGAGGTGAATGGAACGCTATCACCTCGGTCTTATGGACCTGCCACCGTCATCCCCATCCCTCTGATCTGGTCGACGACGCGATTGCGCCCCCTCATCCGCGAGACGCTTGGCCCTCCCCAGCGCACCCCAGACGGCCCAGCACCACAGTGTTGTCATCTGCATAACACACGGCGCGCTGACGCCGTCGGGAGAGATCGGCCCGCAACACTGCGTAGTCGTACGCGATGTTCCACAGGAGTGGCCCGAGGACCGACTCCTGCGGAACCTCACCGCAGTACATCTCCCTTCCGTATATGACCTGCCGCGGATATAATCACCGATGACCGCTCCGAGACAAGGGGGGACCCGATGAAATTCAAGCCCCCTCCTTGTCTCCTCCCAGGGCAGGGGGTTAAAGGCGTTGGCAATATCCAAGCATATTGTCAAAGCCACCCCTCCCTGGGATACCAGCGCTGCGACTCCGAGAGGGCCCTGACACACGACCTGATCAGCGTCGAAGTGGCTCGATCGACCCTCCCGGAACCCGTACTGGCAGTCGCCAGGCCGGGGCACCCTCGCGACAGGTGCCTCGACGAGGGCGGGCGAGCAATCACCCGCTCACCGGAAGAGCTTGCCCATGTAGTATACGCAGGGGAGTGTGGGAAGCTCAGTATGAACAGCCCACTTATTCCGGTAATAGCTTTATTGCTGGTTCAAGTCAGCTCGTCTCACACGCTTACTATTTGTACTGATCGCTCGCTATTCCTCGGAAGGTGCCCGCGTCATACTCGCCGAGGCCCCCACTCCTTGACTCCACATCTATCGGCTGCCGATACATCACCAATTTCCTCCCGTTTTTAAAGCAAAGCCACGTATGCGCTCAGAGCGACGTGACCTGTTGTCCGTGTTGTGTGTCATGTGCTGTTCCTCGACCTCCGCCGCCTTAACCTCTCACTTTGTACGGAATTATTTGATCGACGTATGCCGTTTCCAGGTGATTTTTATTCCTCCGGACCTTTACACCAAACGTTACCGGCGATAATTTCCGAGTGATGGTACCTTGAATTGCGCTTCTGTCTCTGTTCCGCACTGAATGAAATCGTCCACTGTTTAAATATCGCGTTAATTCGACGTGCAAGAATAGTAGAATATTATTCGTTACCCGGTATTGTTTTTCTGCTTTATGCGCAACATACTCGAGAATGTTCGGCGCTTCATGTTCCGCTACGCGTAAACTAGAGACCAGGATACAAAAACGGTCACATACGGATTTCTTCGAAAGTCATCACGATCGACCAAACTACGCAGAATTTCAAGCTAACGTTTGCGAAACGCGTAATATAGACAAGGAAGAAGACAATCGAAAGATAGACAAGGATAAACTCAAATTCGGCTACAGCGCCGCCAGTCGGAAATTCTGCTCTCCGAATTTGACTCTCCTTGTTAAAACAGAATGCACTCTTGATTTGGAAACGGCAGAGACGAAGTGATGGGCATACGATCCCGCTGCTCCGTATATCTCATATAAGAAAGAATTATGTAAAGCTTGTCGTTCTTTCCGAGGCCAGTTAAGAGCGTGGTGAGAAGAGAAGGTGCAGTGCGAGAACGGATTGGGGTCCGATCCGGTAACCGCAAATACTTCCGCATACACGTTTAACTGGAGTGAAAAGAGTCAGGAAACGCAAAGAAGTGCAGTACCTAAACGGATTGGGGATACCATCCGGTACCAACGTCACTTCCGTTTCTAACGAGGGAATCTAATGGTGGGTTATTTTCCGAACGTTTCAGAGCAGCAGTGGTAAAGCCACCTAAGACTGAGGAAACAGGTTATAGGTTTTGGACCCACGAACCTCCTTGACTGTCGAACGGTTAAAACCCCACCCTAGACGGACCACGTGGTATTCCGTGGGTGGACTTGCCGCTCCTCAGAAGTCGGTGCTAGGAATTTAAATCACGTGTCCAGCATCAGGCGACCTGCTGAAGCAGTTATTTCGAAAATACGCCAACGTGTTGCGTGGAATACCGCTCAAGAGCAACAGTGGGAAACGATACGCTAACCGTAAGTCGTTGTGAAGACGCAGAACCAAGGTACATTCCCACACCGTACAAGGACGGATTACGAGGACGGTAAGAAATCGAAGAGATTCGAACAACATTTATGAGCGCTTACCCAACCTCCATCTGTTGCCCTTTCCTACGACGGTCGAGATAACGCAGTATAGGAAGAATCGAGGTATAATGTCGTACCTTCCTTAGAACTGCAATCAGCTGGTTTCCCGGTTTAAAGGAACGCACACATTACAAGAAATACAGTCCACCTGTTTCGCCGCGTAACGCAGCGGCAGAGAAGTCCAGCCGCCGCTGAGTGCGACAAGCACAGCTAGGAGCGCCAGAACTTCAGAAAGAGACGGAAAGCGTGACTAACGTTACCGTGTATTTACACCAAGTTCCGTCCGCTTTTTTGTTTACAGAGAAGAGTGAGGCCAGCCGAAGACTCCGTCAAACGAGAGAGCGGATTAACGCGCCAGAGGATTTCAGGCAATTTAATTGTTCAATTTTTATTTTGTAATTGTTAAAAGCTTGGCAAACATTAGCCAAACATTTTATTTTTTCTTTCTGTTTATTTTTCGTTCTGATTTAACATATGTTATAATTTTTTTGGATTATTATAACAAAGGTTTTTTTTACGTTTCGTTGTTTTGTTCGTATTCTTTAGTTTTTCAAAATTAAGCGGCGTCGTCGAAGAGATCGACGACGCAGAAAATACAATTCAAAAAGAAACGATTTACTTTTCCTTCAATTCCTATATTCGTAATCCAAGGACACCCGTTAGACGAGGTTCTCAAATTAATATTTGAGCCCTCCATATTCTAACATCCACCATTGACGATTGTGTCTCCAATCTGGAAATCCACCGTCCGCCGGTCCCTCTTCCCTACCTTCTACCTGCGCTATCTGCTTACACCTTTATAACACTATCGCTCACATTCGGCCTTAATAAGTTCGAATCAGTCTAGTTCTGCTCAGCTCGCGTTTATACATCATACTACGCAGGTGTTCTCTCCGATTGTACAAATGTTCCGTTTGTCCTATAATCGAATAAGAATAAATTTATAGCGTTAATCTAATGACTTCCCACTTTTAACTATTTCTGGTTAACAGCTTTGTCATAAACGTTTATGACAGTTTTCTGCCGCCATTTGTTTATTCTATTTGGCTGGGTGATGCACGGCGCTGTAACAAAGCTTTGCTTGATACCGTTGTCCTTACAAAACTTTCTAAATTCTGCACTGTGGTGTATTGCGGCCCATGCCGTCAGTCACTGTAAATGTCCTCGGTAGCCCAAAACGAACTGAACAATTCTTTGCTTTTTGGAGCATTTCAATTACCTTTGTCGTTAGGTGGTGCATCTCTATTCATATTGATCAGAAATCTCCGAGCCACTTCGAATATGCACTACTGATTCAAACTACCATAAACATATGACTGTATGGAACGGACCCAAGAAGTCAGAGATGAATAGATCTACTCCAGCATTTATCCAGGATAGGACCAAGGTGTTAACGGAACCTTCTCCGGCTTCTTTCTGTTCTTGTACGCAAAACTTTACATGCTGCTGCCATGTTTTCAATGTCTTTTGGTCTATATTCCCGGCCACCATACCAAAGAAAAGATCTCGCTATCATTTTCCTATTTTTACTATACCAAAATGTGAAGCATGTGGAAGTTCATAACACCCCTCCCGCACCAACTTTTCTGGTATCACTATCCATGGCCCCAGAGCTAAGTGTACAAATCACTTTTCCACTGTCCAGTTCAGAGTCCCTTTTTGGCGTGATACTTCTGCACTATTTCCGTTAATTTATTTAACCCAGGGAGCCATGATTCACGTAATGGTACTTACATGAATTACACTTAAGGTTTGTATCGCGTCTCCGTTTCTTTTGCTTATCTTCTTCCGCGTTTTAAGCATTCTAACTCTTCTTCGCATGTAGTTTATCGCTTTGCAAACTCATGATCAAATATCGGTATCGTGTCGTTTCAATAGCCTGGTGAGTCGCGATAGTTGCATCAAGCAGTTTCCTTTCTGTTCCGATTTTTACACATTCCATTTTATACGTGAATCTTGGCACTTTCAAAGTATCATGCCCATCTCTGTGAGGTCTGCTCGCTTGTAGTTGAGTGGAATTTCTTGTTTTGGGGTTTCGAAAGAAAAGCTAAATGGTTTATGGTTCAGTTCTAAGAGTTTATCTCTTTCCCGAAATACGTAATTATACAATTCTTTGAACTAAACTTACTACTAGCATTTCCTTGTCGATAATAATTGCCCGATTTAATTCTTTCTCCGGAATAATTTTGGATGCCCAAAATGCACATATATATAGGTTTTCTGTCTGTCTTTGTAACGATGCGATAATGATCTTGAATAACCCGTATGCTGATCCATCACACTTGCCAATACAAGATCCTCTCATTCGGGTCGTAATGTGCTAATTGTCTCAACTCTGACACTCAGTTCCCCTTTTACCCACCAGGAATGCTTTTTCACACTCTGTTGTCCATTTCCAGTCTGTTCCCGCTTTGCACATTCATATAAACGGTTTTTAACATTTCCGCTCTACTAGGTATAAATCTTGAATAATAAGTAATCAAACACTAAAAGTGATTCTAATTGTTTTTTTATTTATTGGCGTCGGTTGCCACTATCTGTCATCGCTTTAACGCTTTCGATTCAGATTTATGCAACCCATTTTCATTACTGTAACAAAACCTAGTATATCTAATTTTTTTAAATTCGCATTTATTAATATTTAACTTTAAACCTACGCTTTCTTCAAGTCTCTGGCACACAGCATGCAGCGTCTCGAGATGGCCCCGATCGGTCTTACGTACAAAATGATATTATCAAGGTACGGAATTGCTCCTCGAATACCCTCTTCGCTAGACATTGTTCTATTTTCCTCTGAAAGTCCTGGTCCGGATGCAATTCCTTCCGTCATGCCTTTTGTGTACCGATACAATCGTTTGTGCGGTAATTATTGTTAAGAATTCTCGGCTTTGTCATCTACTGAGAATTCTGCATATACGCGTGCTGCAAATCATTTGTGAAAAGAACTCTTTTTTCCATTTCTTAATACGCCAAAGTACAAAATTTCGTCGGATTAAACGCGGTAGTGGTGATGTTCATGTCTCTAATCAGGGTTGCGATTTACTGTCAACGAAATTACCACAAAATTCTTACCGTTCGTCGTCACTTGATTGCACTGGTACAATCGGAGTTGCCCATTCACTCACATCGACCTTTTCGGGAGATGCTGCAATTTATTACCAGTCTATTAATTTCATTTTCGACTTTGATTGCTAACCCGAATGGTAAGTGCTGCTTGCTTTAAGAGCTACCTGGCTGCGTGTTCTTTCTTTTAACCGTAATTTAAAGCGTACCTTTGTTTGTATAATCCTGGTCTCCCTCACTAAATAATTTTTGGAAATTTGTGTGGTAGCTCATGCTTAATAAACCTACCGCTTGCAACTCGATTTTCACTGCCATTCAATACTCTGGTGATCACTTCTGGTTTTCCACTATAATGGCCACAACCCAAATACTTTAACCGACTCTCTCTACCTATCAAAAATAGACCCACTTTCTCATCTCTCGTACAATTAATCGTAACTTAGCTTTGATATTCTGAAATTGTACTGTTAAGTTTTCGATTTCTCCACATGATCTAGAATTAAGCTTCCCGTACGCTTTGAACAATCTGATTCACTGGTTTCGCTTTATATGTGATGGAAATAATTTGTCCTTATCCTCTTTAGCAATTACCGAAACACGTACGATCCTGTATCTATTTCCCCATTTTCACGCTAATGCCTTCAATTACTATGAACATTTAACAGATACATCAGGTCTGCCCCGCACTTTTTGCCGCTGCTTATTGTTTGAATAGCGCCCAACGTTGTTTCCGCTCATGTGTGTTCTCGCTTTCGCACCATATGCTGAAAAAAATCGTCCGTTGAGTTCTTCCCTCCTGCTGACTCTCCGGTTTCAGAGTCCCCTCAACTTCGTCGATGCGATTTACAGTTTTTTGTCCTCTACACCACCTGTTGAAGCCTTAGACCCCCTCTTCTTACATAGTCGCTACACGTGTTGAACCGATGGTAGCAATCCTGAGCCCAGTGGTTGGAGGCTTGCACTGACAACAATAATGTCCCTATTGTCCGTCCCTCGTGTATCCGTAAGTTTACACTTTAGTTTCCTACGTGTTTTTGCATGCTGAAAGGCAACTCTTGTTGCTTGGTCCTTCAATCCTGCCTTATGCTATCCGCGCTGCGTCAAAACTCGCCCTCTTGATGTCCCCTGTAAGCTCTGGTTACCTAGGCATTCTTTATAGATTGGGTTAACCCAATTTACATCTGATTTTAAAATCTTCTTTCTCTCCATCTATCTATTGATAGGGACATTCTCTCTTCACTGGCTTTATTTCTAATGTAGTAAAGAGTTTTGTACCTTGCTCGGTCGTAGAAGTTAATTTGGTTCTATTCCCGAAATAATGTGGCTCTTGTCAGCGTGGAATCTTTCAATCACCGCAAACTAATTGAGTCCCATAACGCTGTTTCGATATCGGCAAAATTACACAGTTTGTGAGAAAGCCTCTTCAGGCTTGCCGTAAAGTCAAGGCTATGACTTTCTGTCTGTGCCTGGTGTGCTTGGTAGAACTTATATCTCTCCATTATTTCCGATGGTTTCAGGTTTAGGTGGATCCTTTACTTTTTACAATTTCTGAAAAATGTTTTTGTAATTCCGGTGCCACGGGTGCATATAATCGCGTATTAGTTTGTTGACGTATCTGGACTTACCTTTGTCAAGCAACAACACTTGCCGCTTGCTTAACTTCCACTTTTACATCATTCGCGATAAAATATCAAGCTCTAACCTTTCCGTTAGTCAGGTTTCCAGTCATCTCCTCCTAGTTGAGTTGGAATCTTCCGAATTTGCTGTTCATTA
The DNA here is from genome assembly GCA_030068185.1 of Colletes collaris. Classification (NCBI taxonomy): domain Eukaryota; kingdom Metazoa; phylum Arthropoda; class Insecta; order Hymenoptera; family Colletidae; genus Colletes; species Colletes collaris. Next base: position 222,651 of record JASGYR010000189.1, on the reverse strand, counting down.
AATGTGTCGGCCATTGTGTTGTATTATTAGTACGTTCGCCTTTGTATCTTCCACTAAGCTTGCAGTTCTTCTTTCTTTTCGTTCTGCTGGGCTTTTTTGCTTTCAGTTGGCTTCGGTTTACAATGTGTGCTCGCAAAATTTTACGTAAACTCGTCAGATTTTTAAAATTTTCACAAATCGCCCTCTCAATTTTTAATCGTGAGATGATTTTTCTGATCAATTGTTTTTACTTACCAACGTTTGTATCCACGACGTTGACTCGTGGCATCAATTTCCTGCACTGGTTCCGTCATTCGTCACACATCCTCGTCACGCGAGTGTAGTATAGGCGGGAGTGTAGTGTAGAAACGCTCAGTATAACAGCCACCGGTATTCCGTAATACTGTATTTGGTTCATCGAAGCTCGTCTCACGCTTACATTTTTGTATTTAGATCGCTCGCTATTCACCTCAAAGGCCCGCGATCCGCGCTCGCGCCGAGGTCCGGTCGTGAACAGATGGCGTACGCGGGCGTCACTGGCGTCGGGCGCGGACACTCGCGACCCGCAATTCACGATCGCTTTGCCAGACCACCAGTACACTGCAGTACCGCGCGCGTTCGGCGAGAAAGCGCGCCCGACCAGGGCAACGACGCGTCGCGAAATGTTTTGCGACTAGTACCCCGAGCCGGGCAGACTCCACTCCCTCCATGCTCGGCAACTCGGTCGCCACCTGCGGCCAAGTTGCGCAGCGAGGGGCAGCTTCACCATCAGGCCAGTGTTGACCAGATCTGGCATGGTGGGTGCATCGAAATCGACAACGAGTGACTGACGAACTTCCTTAGCGTCCAATCGAGGTGGTGGGGATAGCCAGGCATATGCTAAAAGCATCCCAGAGCCACGTGTACCACGTGAGCAAGCGGCGCTTGCCAACACACAACTTCGGAAATCGATAAAGAACTTGTTCAAGTGTGAGCCTCTTCCTTCTAGCTCTTGTAAAGACAAAGCTTAGCTGAAATACGACCTCGCGATAAGTGGCATACGATTCCAAAGCCCCTCGGCTCAATCCCAGCATTTTTACTTTCCAGACCTATGTAAGGTATAAGGAAATTTATAAAGTATTCATAATGGAAAAAAATTTCGAAATTTTTTTAGCTGTGAAATACATCGTTTTAGGACTCATCATCATGTTGACTCACTACAAAAAAACATATTTTTGTTCCTATGCTATCAAGACATGATTACATCTAAACGGCTGAACAGATTTCAATGAAACATAACATTAAGTTTTATGTTCTCAATTTCAAGATCATTCATTAGATTTTGAGCGTGACTCAGCTCCATATCTACAGATGATGATTATGTTTTTAGTTTTTATAATAATTTCGATACATATACATCATTTGCTTAACAAATTTTAAAGCTTGATTTATATAAATCTTTGAAGAAGATTAGGTCAAACATACTTTTCTCGACTATCTTTCCATAGACAGGGAAAAAATTAAACGAAAGTGTGAAACGATGTAGTTGTATCTAGCAAAGGGAGAGGGGTTGTTGCTTGGTAGCTAGCTATCAAAAGGAGTGAGCTAGGTTGCTAGCTATCTCAAGCAATTGAGCTAGGCTGCTAGCTTAGCAAGGAGTGAGAAAGGGGTAGCGAACCCAGCAGGAGTGCAGTGCAGAAGGTGGCTAACTAGGCAAGAGGGTAGAGGTAGGTAGGCTGAAAAGTAGTGTGCATCTCTTAGCTATCTCAGGAAGCAGTGAGCTGGGCAGCTAGGCAAGCAAGGACTGAGCTAGGTAGCTGGCTAGCAGGAGTGGAGCTAGGTAGCTATTTACAATGAGTGAGATAGGTGGCTAGCTAGCAAGAGGTGAGTGGGTAGCTGAGCTGGCATGCACAGTAAGCTGGGTAGCTAGCTGGCACAGCAGGGAGGTGAATGATGGGCATCTGGCTATGAGGACAGTGCTAGGTGGCTAGCTGCTTCCAGCAAGCTGTGAACTAAGCAGCTATCTAGCAAGGCCGAGAACTGGGGGAAGACTATCTATCAAGGAGGTGAACTAGGGTAGCTATCTGGCAAAGGGACAGATAGGTGGCTAATGAAGCTAACCCAGAGGTGTGAGCTGAGGTAGGTAGCTTGCAAGCAGTGAGCTGGTATCTAGCCTGCAAGGGTGAGCTGGAGTATCTGGCCCCATGCAGGGACAGTCCAGAAAGGTCCTGGGTGGCTAGTTGGCAGGAGTGAGAGCTGGGTAGCTGGCTTGCACGAGGATAATGGGCTAGGCTGTGACTGGGGTAGCTTGCACCTGGCAGTGAGCTAGGTATCTAGCCTAGCATGGGTGTGAGTGTGAGTAGGTGAGAATGATGGCAAGGAGTGAGCTAGGTGAGCTGGCTAACAAGGAGAGAGCTTAGGTAGCTAGACTCATCACGCAGTGTTAACTGGGTTGCTAGCTATCAAGCATTGAGCTAGGATGGTGGCTAGAAGGGACGGGACAGGTTACCTACCTGCAGCTGAAAACAGTAAGCTAGTGTGACAGCTAGCTGGCGAGAGGGTTGAAGCTAGGTATCTCTTCTTCGCAAGTACAGGTGCCCAGAGGTAGCTAACTGGCAAGGAGATGAGAGCTAGGCACCTAGATAGCAAAGGAGGTGTTAACTATGGGTATCTATTAGCATAAGGTGACTTCTAGGTAGCTAGCTATCAAGGGATTGAGCCAGGTTTGTGCAGCTAGCAAGGAGTGAAAGGTAGCGAACTAGCAAGGAGTGAGGTGGGTAGTGCTGGCTAGCAAGTAGTGTGCTTCTTAGCTATCTCGGAAGCAGTGAGCTAGGCAGCTAGCTAGCAAGGACTGAGCTAGGTAGCTAGCTAGAAAGGAGTGGGCTAGGTAGCTAGCTTACAATGAGTGAGATAGGTGCCTAGCTAGCATACAGTAAGCTAGGTAGCTAGCTGGCAAGGAGTGAGCTAGGCATCTAGCTAGCAAGGACAGTGCTAGGTAGCTAGCTAGCAAGGCGTGAACTAAGTAGCTATCTAGCAAGGCGAGAACTAGGTCGCTATCTCTCACGGAGTGAGCTAGGTAGCTAGCTAGCAAGGAGGGAGATAGGTGGCTAGCTAGCCAAGGAGTGAGCTAGGTAGCTAAGATAGCAAACAGTAAGCTGGGTGTGCAGCTTGCTTTGGGCGAAGGAGTGAGCTAGAGATCTAACTAGCAAGGACAGTGCTAGATTGGCTAAGTTAGCAAGGCAGCGAAACTGGGGTGGCTAGCCTGGCAAGGAGTGAGCTAGGTGGCCCCAGCTGGCGAGGAGTGAGGATAGGTAATACCCGGCTAGCAAGGAGTGAGGCTATGTGGCTAGCCCCAGCAGGGAGTGGGCTATGGTAGCACGTGAGCTTGCAGAAAGCAGTGACAGGGCTGGGAATCTGAGCCAGCATGGAGTGTGATAGGTAGGTAGATGGCAAGGAGTGAGCTGGGTAGCTAGCTAACAAGGAGAGAGAGCTAGGTAGCTAGACTATCTGCCCGGAGCGTGCTCGGTTGCTTTAGCTATCGCCAAGGATTGAGCTAGGATGCTGGCTGAAAGGGGAAGAGTTGGCTACCTGGCTAGCAAACAGTAAGCTTGGGGGGTAGCTAGCCGGCAGGGGGGAGGTGCCAGGCTAGGTATCTCGCTAGCCAGTGAAGGACAGTGCTAGGCTAGCTGTAGCTAGGGGGGCAAAGGTGAGATAGGTAGCTAGCTGGCAAGGAGGTTTGAGCTGGGTGCCTCCCAGCTGGCAAGCAGAGTGATCTCAGGCAAAGGCAGCTGGCTGGCAGGGGATGACAGGGTTTGCTAGCTAGCAAGAGAGTGGGATAGCTGGGTGCCTGCTAGCAAGGAGCGATCTGGTAGCTAGCTAACAGGGTGAGCTAGCTTGCTAGCTGGCATGAGTGGGACGGCAGCTGGTCAATAGCTGACAGGAGAGAGCTAGGTAGCTAACTAGCAAACAGTAATCTAGGTACAGCTAGCTGGCAAGGAGTGAGCTGGAGGTATCACAAATAGCAAGTCAGTTTGCTCAGGGTTAGGCTAGTTGGCAAGGAGCGAGCTGGGTGTCTGGCTAGCTTGCAAGTGGGTGAGCTGCATGAGCGAGGCTGGCAAGGACTGAGCTAGGTAGCTAGCTGGCAAGGAGAGTGCTAGGTAGCTAGCCCCAGCAAGAGTGAGACCTGTGGTAGCTAGCCAGCAAGGAGTGAGCTAGGCATGACTAGCTGGCAAGGAGTGAGATAGGTGGCTGGCTAGCAAGGAGTCTTCTGGGTGGCTGGCTGGCAAGGAGTGGTACTGGGGTGTAGCCAATAGCAAGGGAGTGAGCTAGGTAGCTAGCCAGCAAGGTGTGAGATGGGTATCTGGCTGGCAAGGAGTGAGCTGGTGGCTGGCTGGCAAGGTCTTCCGACAGGTAGCTGGCTATTGGTGTTCTGTATGACACACAAGCTGAGGAAGTGAAGCTAGGGTAACTAGCTAGCAAGGAGTGAGATAGGTAGCTAGCTAGCAAGGAGTGATGCCAGGTGGCTAGCAAACAAGAGAGAGCTAGGTAGCTAGATATCACAGCATGAGTGTGCTAGGTGGTGCTAGCTAAGAGGTTAGGAGCCAGGATGCTAGCTAGCAAGGACAGTGCTATGTTATCTGGTTAGCGAAGGAGCGAGCTGGGTAGCTAGCTAGCAATCAGGGGAGTGGAGAGCTGGGTAGCTAGTTAGCAAGGGAGGATGAGATGGGTGGCTAGCCCCAGCAGCAGGAGTGAGGCTGAGTAGCTGGCTAGTAAGAAGTGGAGGCTGGGTAGGTAGCTTGGTAAAGGGTGAGCTGGGTATCTAGCTGGCATGGAGTGTGATAGGTCAGGTAGAATAGCAAGGGATGGGGCTGAGCTAATGTTAGCTGAAGAAAGGCGAGAGCTAGGCCTAGCTAGATATCCTGCCGGAGTGTGCTGGGTTGCTGGCCTATCAAGGGGTCGAGCTAGGTGGCTGGCTAGAAAGGGACAGGCTAGCCTGGCTAGTTGGCAAGGAGTAACCTAGGTAGCCTAGCTAGCAAGGAGTCAAAGGCACAGCCAGCTGGCAGGGGTATGCATCAATGAATGGAGCTAGCTAAGGGAGTGCCAGCTCAGGCCACGTTATCTAGCTAAGCAGGGGGATTTTTAGGTAGCTAGCTAGCAATTGGAGGACCCCAGCATAGGTAGCCTAGCCATCAGAGGAGGCTGAGCCAGGTTAACAGGAGCTAACTAAGAAGTGGGTTAGCTCGTAGGTGGCTTCAAGGAGTAGGCTGCATATCTAGCTGGCATGCAGTGTGAGCTAGGTAGCTGAATGGCAAGAGAGTGAGCTAGGTAGCTGAGTGTCTAACAAAAGGAGGAAGAAGCTAAGTTGCTAGCTATTGCAAAGGGATTGAGCTAGGATGCTGGCTCACCAAAAGGGACGAGGATTAGCTGGTTAGCAAACGTGTAGCTGGGTAGCTAAACTGTTGGTGTGAGTGGCCAGTGCCTCTTGCTTATAGTACAGTACTAGGTAGCTAGCCCCCAGCAAGGAGGTGGAGCTAGGTGCCTCAGATGGCAGAGTGTTCTGGGTAGCGAATAAGCAGGTGTGAGCTGGTGGCTAGCTGGCAAGGTGAGCTGGGTATCTAGCTGTGGCACAAAAGGTTTTTTGGCAGCTGGGTGGCTGAATGACAATGAGGGCCCAGGCTAGGTGGGTGGCTTGCAAGCAGTGGAGCTGAGGGTATCTAGCTGGCGCACGGAAGTGTGGGGATAGGTAGGGTAGATGGCAAGGAGTGAGCTAGGTAGCTAGCTATCAGGAGAGCAGGAAGCTAGGTAGCTAGATGTCACGGAGTGTGTGCTGGGTTGCTAGCTATATAAAAGGATTGAGCTAGGAGTAGCTGTCTAGGAAGGGACGAGGTTACCTACCTGGCTAGCAACAGTAACCTAGGTAGCTAGCTGGCAAAGCTGTGATTCTGACAAGGGCACAGGCAGCTAGCTTGGCAAGGTACAGAGCTATGGTGGCTAGCTAGCAAAGGAGTGAGGCTAGAGGGTGCCTGAATGGCAGAGTGTTCTCAAGACGACTAGCTAGCAGGGAGGCTGAGCTAGGTAGCTGCATGAGAGAGTGAAATACTTGGTAGCTAGCTAGCAAGGAGGTTGCTAGGTAGCTAGATAGCAAGGAGAGTGGCCAGGTAGCTCATGTGGCAAGGAGGTGAGCTGAATCTAGCTAGCAAGGACAGTGCTGCAGCGAGGAGCTAGCAAGTAGCTGAGAGGGCAGCAAGCAGGGTGAGGTAGGTAGCTATCCTAGCTAGTTTGTGTGTTTCTTGGTTAGCTGGCTGAAGCAGTGAGCTAGGCAGCTGGCTGAATGGGCAAGGACTGAGCTAGGTAGCTAGCCCTAGCAAGGAGGAGCTGGGTAGCTAGCACAGGGTGAGATCTGAGGCTGTGCAGCTAGCAAGGAGTGAGCTAGGTAGCTATGTCTAGCAGAGGTGAGACAGGTGGCTAGCTAGGCAAGGGAGGGTGAGCCCCTAGGTAGCTAGCCTTTAGCAAGGAAGTGAGCTAGTGAGTAGGTTGCAAGCGGTAGCAGAATCTAGCTAGCATGGAGTGTATAGGTACTGAATGGCAGGTGAGTGAGCTAGGTAGCTAGCTAACAAGGAGAGACAAAGGCTAGGTAGCTAGATATCACGGAGTGTGCTAGGATGCGCAGCTATCCAGCAGGATGTGAGGCTAGGATGCTGGCAAGAAAGGGACCAGTTAGCTACCTGGCCCAGCAGGAGACAGTAAGCTAGGTAGCCCCACAGCTTGGGCGGGGGTGAGCTGGGTAAGGTATCTCGCTAGCCAAGGACAAAGTAACTAGGTAGCTAAAGGCTAGCAAGTAGCTAGGCCATGAGAGTAGCTGGCAAAGTGGCAGGAGTGATAGGTAAGGTGGAACGATGGCACTGGCAGGAGGTGGGGCTGGTGGCTAGCTAGCAGCTTGAACGAGTTCTAGGTAGCCTTTAGCAAGGAGAGAGCTAGGTGGCCCTAGCTAACAAGGAGTGGCTGACAGCTGGGTGGCCACTAGATGTCTGGGCATTGCTAGGTTGCTATCAAAGGGATTGAGCTAGGATGCTGGCTAAGGGAAAGGGGACCCAGAGAGTTAGCTACCCCTAAGCTAAGCAAAGCAGTAAAGCTAAGGGTAGCTTGCCGGCGGGGGGTAGAGCTAGGTATCACTCGCTAGCAAGGACAGTGCTGGGTAGCTGGCTGAGAAGGAGTGAGATGGGGTGCCCTAGCTGGCAAGGAGTGCTGGGTATCTGGCTGGCATGGAGTGAGCTGGGTAGCTGGCTAGCAAGGGAGAGTGCCTGCTTGGTATCTAGCTGGCTAGCAAGGACTGTTAGCTGGGTACCCAGCTAGCAAGGAGTGATGGGCTGGGTAGCCAGCCAACAGGCAAAGTGAGCCAGGTTGCTGGCTAGCAAGGAGGGATAGGACCTTTGGCTAGCTAGTTGGCAAGGAGCAGAGCTAGGTGGCTAACCTAGCAAACAGTAAGCTAGGTAGCTGGCTGGCAGCAGGAGTGAGCCCCCAGGTTGCCAGATAGTGCAGGGGTGGACAGTGCCTGAGCTAGCTGATTAGAGAGTGAGGCTAGGTAGCTAGCTAGCAAGGAGTGAGCTAGGTAGCTGAGCTGGCAAGGAGTCTTCTAGGTAGCTGGCTAGCAAGGAGAGTGCTAGGTAGCCTTCTGGCAAGAAAGTGACTGGGATTTATAGCCAGCTTTTACCATGGAAGCTACAGTTCCACATAGCCCCAGCAAGAGAGTGCTAGGTAGCTAGCTGTGAGGTCTTCAAGGAGGCTCAGGCTAGCCAATGGGAGTGTTCTATGCAGCTGGCAAGGAGTGAGCTAGGCTAGGGCTAGCCCCAGCCCTTCAAGGAGTAGAGCTAGGATGGCTCGCTGCAAAGGGACAGAGTTGCCTACCCTGGCCTTGTAGCAAACGGTAAGCTAGGTAAGCTAGCTGGCAGAGGCAGTAAGCTAGGTATCTAGCTAGCAGTGAGTGCTGGGTACCTAGCTAGCAAGGAGTGAGCCTGTGAGGTAGCTAGCTAGGCCACTTAGGGAGTGTCCTGAGAGCAAGGTATCCTCAGCTGGGGCATGGAGTGCTGGATGGCTAGGCGGCTAGAAGGCAAAGTGTTCTAGGTAGCCTAGAAAGGGGACAGGGAGTGAAGCTGGGCCTGAAGGCCAAAGCAGTAAGACTAGGTAGCTCCCAGCAAGCAAGACAGTGCTACGTAGCTAGGTTGGCAAGGAAGGTGAGCTAGGTAGCTGGCCAGCATTGAAGTGAGCTGTGGCGGCTGGGTAGCTAGCCCCTCAGGAGACTGAGCTTGGTGGCCTGGCCTAGCAGAGGAGTCTCTAGGCAGCTGGCTAGCTGAATGTCACCGGGTGTGGTGTTCTGGGTAGCCAGCTAGCAAAGGAAGGTGTAGAGCTAGGTTCAACCAGCTTGCAAGGAGTGAGCTATGTGGCGAGCTAGCAAGGAGTGAGCTAGGTAGGCTAGCTTGCCGGCAGTGAGCTGAAGGTAGCTAGCTGGCAAGGAGTGAGGTAGGAATCTAGCCAGCAAGCACAGATGCTAGGTTAGCTTAGCTAGCAAGGGCAAACGGTGAGCTGGGTAGGTAGCGAGTGAGGCATGGTTTTGTGAGCTGAATTGCTGTCTCAAAGGGAGTGTGAGATAGCAGGCTGGCTAGCAAGGAGTGAGCTAGGTAGCTGGCTGCTAGCAAACATGGAGTGAGAGCTAGGTAGCTAGCTAGCAAGGAGTCATTCTAGGTTGCCTGGCTAACAGGAGTGAGCTAGGTAGCTAGATATCCCGGAGGTGTTAACTGAGTTGCAGGTATCAAAATTGAGCTAGGTAGCTGGCTGAAAGTAGTGAGCTCAGGTAGCTAGCTTCAGCACAGATCTGAGCTAGGTAGCTAGCTTCAGCGAAAGGAGTGAGCTATGTTGCTAGCTTCAGCAAGGAGAGAGAGCTAGGTAGCAAGCTTGGTGAAGAGGTGAGCAAGAGAGTAGGAAGCTAGCTAGGTTTGTGTAGGTATTGCGAGAATTGCAAACAGTTGATCTAGGTAGCTGGCCTAGCAAGGAGTGTGTTAGGTAGCTAGCTAGCAAGGAGTGAGCTGAGGCAGCTAGCTAACAGAGGCGGGAACTAGGTAGCTATCTAGCGAGGGAGGTGTAAAAGCTGAGGTAGCTAGCCAGCCAAGAGAGGTGGAGAGCTAGGTAGCTAAGCTGGCAACAGTGGAAGAGCTAGGTAGCTAGCCAGCAACAGGGAGTGGGCTCGGAAGCTAGCTATCAAAGTTGAGCTGGGATGCTGAAAGGACCAGGTTAAGCTCACCCCTACTTCAAGCAAGCAGTAAGCTAAGGTTGCTTGCCGGCGGAGGTGAGTCAGGCATCTAGCTAGCGCGAAGGGGACAATTTGTGCTAGGTAGCACCCAGGTATCCTGGGAGTAAAGCTAGGTTGCCCTGGCGATGGCCAGAAGGGGGATAGAGCTGGGTATGCTGTCTAGAAAGGAGTGAGCTAGCTATCTGGCTAGCAAGGTGTGGAGGTAGGTAGGGCTAGCTAGCAAGGAGTGGGCTAGGTTGAGTAGCTAGCTGGGGGCAAGTGTGCTATCTGGGTAAGCTATGGCTACAGCAAGGGGAGTGAGGCTATTTAGCTGGCTTGCAGGAGTGAGCTAGTAAGCTATCTGGCTAGCAAACAGATTGCTAGATATAGCCAAATAAATATACACGGATTGTGGCCTAGGTTGCTAGCCAGATAGCAAGGATTGAGCTTTGAGGTTCGCTGTCTTAGAAAAGTGAGCAGGCTATCTGGCTAGCAATGTGTGAGGTAGGTAGCTAGGGGCCATGCAGAGAATGAGTCTTCTGGGAGAGACCTGACTGGCAGGCTTCAATGCAGAAGGACTGCCCCCAGCAAGCATGGCTGGCAAAATTGAGGCTGGGTAGCACTGGCAACTGCAGGGGTAGAGCTAAGGTAGCTGAACTGGCAAGGAATTTCAGGCTGGGCAGCTAAAAATGTTGCCCCAAGCTAGCTAGCAATGGCTGAGGTAGCTTAGCTAGCAAGAGAGATGAGCTATGCTGCTAGCTAGCTGGGAGAGAGCCATAGCTATGCTAGCCAGCAATGTCTGTGTGCTATTTAGCTGGCTGGCAGAGTGGTGAGCCTAGGTATCTAGCCTAGCAAGCTGCGACAGGGTGGCTGCCATGTATCTAGCTGGGAAGGGCGTGAGACTAGGTATCTAGCTAGCAAAGGAGGGAAGAGTTTGTTTGCAGCTATCTGGGCAAGTGAGTGAGCTAGGTAGCTGGCTAGCAAGAGAGTGAACTGGGTACCTAGGCTAGCAAGGGCTTGCAGGCTAGGTAGGTAGCTTGCAAGCATTGAGCTAGGTAGCTGAGTTAGCAAGGAGATGAGCTAGGTAAGCTAGCTAGCAAGGGAACGTGAGTGCTAGGTGTAGCTGGCTTGCAAGCAGGTGAGCTAGGTAGCTAGCTTGGACCAGGAGTGAAGGCTAGGCAGCTAGTTGAAAGTGGAGTGAGCTAGGTAGCTAGCTAGCAAACCAGTAAGCTTTTTGTAGCAGCTGGCAAGGAGTGAGCTAGGTATCTAGCTAGCAAGGACAGTGCTAGGTATGTAGCTAGCCAGGCGTGAAGTAGGTATCTAGCTTGCAAAGCGAGAACTTTGTAGCTATCTAGCAAGGAGTGAGCTAGGTAGCTAGCTAGCAAGGAGTGAGTTAGGTACCTAGCTAGCAAGGATTGAGTCCTCAAGTAGGTGAGCCTTCTTGCAAGCTACTGGAGTTCTAGGCAGCTAGTTAGCCAAGGAGGGTGAGCTAGGTAGCTGGCTTCCAAGCAGTGATGACTTCAGGATGCTGCCTAGAAAGGGACAGTTACCACCTACCCTGGCTAACAGGCTTAGTAGCTAGGTAGCTAGCTTGCAAGCAGTGTGCTAGGCTTCTAGCTAGCAAGGAGTGAGCTAGGTAGCTAGCTAGCAAGAAGTGAGCTAGGTAGCTAGCTAGCAAGGAGTGAGGTAGGTAGTTATCCAGGAAAGAGTGTGCTACGCAGCTGGGTAGCACGGAGTGAGCTAGGTAGTTATCTAGCAGGGAGTGAGCTAGGTAACTGGTTAACAAGGGGAGACCTAGCTGGCAAGTTGTAGGCTGGGCGCTTTCTGGCAAGGAGTGAGCAGGTAGCTAGCTGGCAAGGGGTGAGCAGGTAGCTAGCTGCACATTTGGTGAGCTAGGTAGCTAGCTAGCAGGAGTGAGCTTGGTAGCTAGCTAGCAAGGAGTGAGGTAGGTGGTTATGCAGGAAAGTGTGTTGCAGCTGGGTGGCTGGAGTGAGCTAGGTAGTTATCTAGCATGGACTGAGCTAGGTAACTGGTTAACAAGGGGAGACCTAGCTGGCAAGTTGTAGGCTAGGCGCTTTCTAGCAAGGAGTGAGCTAGGCAGCTAGCTAGCAAGGAGTGAGCCAGGTAGCTAGCTCGCAATTAGTGAGCTAGGTAGCTGCATAGCAAGGAGTGAGCTTGGTATCTATCTAACAAGGAGTGAGCTAGGCAGCTTGCTTGCAAGTAGTAAGCTAGGTAGCTAGCTAGCAAGGAGTGAGCTAGGTAGCTAGCTAGCAAGGAGTGAGCTAGGTAGCTAGCTAGCAAGGAGTGAGCCAGGTATCGAGCTAGCTTTGAGATTGCTAGGTAGCTAGATATCACGGAGTGTGCTAGGTATCAAGGATTGAGCTAGGTTGCTGTCTAGAAAGGGGCGGGCTAGCTATCTAGCTAGCACGGTGTGAGCTAGGTAGGTAGCTAGCAAGGAGTGAGCTAGGTAGCTAGCTAGCAAGGAGTGAGATAGATAGCTAGCTAGCAAGGAGTGAGCTAGGTAGCCTGCTAGCAAGGACTGGGCTAGGTAGCTAGCTAGCAAGGAGTGAGATAGATAGCTAGCTAGCAAGGAGAGCTGGGTAGCTAGCTTGGCTGTGAGGCTGGGCAGCTAGCTACCAGACTGAGCTAGGTAGCTACAAAGAGTGGAGGCTAGTAAGCTGGCTAGCAAGGAGGGGCTATGTAGCTAGGTGGCAAGAAGTGAGCTGGGTGGGTGGCTAGCAAGTAGAGAGCTGGGTAGCTAGCTAGCAAGGAGTGAGATAGATAGCTAGCTAGCAAGGAGTGAGCTAGGTAGCCTGCTAGCAAGGACTGGGCTAGGTAGCTAGCTAGCAAGGAGTGAGATAGATAGCTAGCTAGCAAGGAGAGAGCTAGGTAGCTAACTTGCAAGCTGTGAGCTAGGCAGCTAGCTACCAAGGACTGAGCTAGGTAACTCAGCTACAAAGAAGTGAGCTAGTAAGCTAGCTAGCAAGGAGAGAGCTATGTAGCTAGGTAGCAAGGAGGAGTGAGAGCTAGCAAGGAGTGTTTCTAGGTAGCTAGCTGGCAAGGAAGTGAGCTGGGTATCTAGCTAGCATGGAGTGTGATGGTAGGTGGTAGCAAGGAGTAAGCTAGGTAGCTAGCTAACCAGGAGAGAGCTAGGTAGCTAGATATCACGGAGTGTGCTGGGTTGCTGGCTATCAAGGATTGAGCTGGGTTGCTGGCTAGAAAGGGACGGTTGGCTACCTGGCTAAGCAGTAAGCTAGGTAGCTAGCCGGCAAATCGTGAGCTAGGTATCTCGCTAGCAAGGACAGTGCTAGGTAGCTAGCTAGCAAGGTGTGAGCTAGGTAGCTAGCTAGCAAGGACTGGGCTAGGTAGCTCAGCTACAAAGAAGTGAGCTAGGAAGCTAGCTAGCAAGGAGAGAGCTATGTAGCTGGGTGAGAGTGAGATAGCTAGATAGATAGCAAGGAGTGGGCTAGGTGTCTAGCTATCAGGGAGTGATCTAGATAGCAAGGAATGTGATAGGCAGAACGCTAGCACGGAGTGAGCTAGGTAGCTAGCTAGCAAGGAGTGATCTGGGCAGCTAGCTAGCAAGGAGTGAGCTAGGTAGCTATCTTGCAAACAGTGAGCTAGGTAGCTAGCTAGCAAGGAGAGAGCTAGGTAGCTAGCTAGCAAAGAGTGTGCTAGGTAGGTAGATAGCAAGGAGTGAGCTAGGTAGCTAGCTAGCAAGGAGAGAGCTAGGTATCTAGCAAGCAAGGCGTGACCTAAGTAGCTGAGCTACAAAGAAGTGAACTAGGAAGCTAGCTAGCAAGGAGAGAGCTATGTAGCTAGGTAGAAAGAAGTGAGTTAGCTAGATAGATAGCAAGGAGTGGGCTAGGTGGCTAGCTATCAGGGAGTGATCTAGATAGCAAGGAATGTGATAGGCAGCAGGCTAGCACGGAGCCCCTCAGGGTGTGTGTCCGGCAATCGTCGGCCGCAGTACGGGGCGTAGTGACCCCGAGGTACCTGAAGCTAATCACACCGTAAGCCTCCTGTTGGTCGTCACAACGACCCACTCACAATTCCTTTTTTTTTGTTTTGTGAGTGGTACGTGACGGCAGGAGAAGCGGGGGACTTGGCTTAACCGCCTGGGCCAAGAGTATGGCGACTCTATAAAATCGCCCACCAATCCTAAGCTATGGTGCGCGGCGATGGGATGCATGGTTGGGGGAGAAGGCCCAATCCCAAGCGACCACCTCCGGGGCACCTGCCGAACTCCCGGAGTATTAGGCTTACCCGGGTAAGGCGGCTCTGCCCGGGCGGACCTTTATTTCCGACCTACGCGTGGGAATTACATGGATTCAACAATTAAAACGGGGATGGGACGGTTTGTTGCGGATGGGGAGGACGAAGACGGTGTTGGGGCTACGGTGACGGCGCTCGCGCCTCACTTAGCGCCTGGCCCGGCTTCGTGGAATGTGGAGGAGGACGACGAGACTGCGTCAGTCTCGTCCTTCTCCTCCACGAGGAGCCACATAGGCTCCAAGAGGAAGCGGACGGGGCAGGCCGTCGACGAAGTAGTGGACCGGGCTATTAACCCGGTCGTGATGATGAGTTTCCTCAGGGACGAGGTGACCGAGGAGATATCCGAGAGGATCTCCTCGTCCCTGAGGCGGGTGGAGAAGGTGGCCGCGGCCTGCTCCTTGAAGGGGCGGAAGACCCTCAGGGCAGACCCTCTTAGGGAAGCGGCCCAGAGGATGAGGGTGGCGGCGCAGGAGGTGTGTGGGCGAAATGCCCGGCTGCAGCTCCAGGTGGAGGAGGAGCGACGGGGGAGGATGAGGGCAGAGGCGCGCTGGAACAGCGCAGCCCTCCCTCCTATCCTCCCTCCTCCTCCACCTCCACCAACGCGACCCACGGTCGTGGAAAGTAAGCGGAGTGCGGCGACGGCGTTGCATGGCCCTTCCACCCGCACTCCGCCCGTGCAGAGTTCCCCATCCTTCTCAGAGGACGAACTTCTGAGGAGGATCGGGAACATGATAGATAGTAAGCTGGCCGCCTTCCGGGAGGAGCTCCTCCACGGAGGTGCGGTCAGCAACAAGAAGGCGGTGCCTCCCCGACCAAAGTCGTTTCAGGCGGGGATGGCAAAGGTGGCGGGAGGGAAGGCTCCACCCACCGTGGCAGTTCCGGTGCCGCGGGTCGCGGCCCCCCAGGGGGGTAGTGTTACCGCGGTCCGGTGCGCGCGTCCTCCGCGGCACCATCCCAAGGGGGGGTGTCGTGGAGCGAGGTGGTAGGGCGGAAGGCGAAGAGGGCGGCGAGGAAGGCCTCGCAGCCGCGACCTGCTACCTCGCCGCCCGCGGCCAAGGGAAAGGCCGCGAAGGTGCGACTAGGGCGCCCCCCTAAAACGGCAGCAGTTACGCTGACCGTTCCTCAGGGGGGCGACCTGACACTCGCGGGGGCGATGCGGCTCGCCAGGGATAATGTATCCCTGGAGGAGCTCGACGTCGCTTCCGTGAGGGCGAAGAGGGCCGGGACCGGGGGTCTCCTACTGGAGATCCCTGGTCCAGAGGGCGGCGAGAAGGCGGACCGACTCGCCCAGAGGCTCCAGGAGCAGCTGGGCGAGCGGGGTGTCCGAGTCGCCCGGTCCACGAAACGCACAGAGATGCGCATATGTGGGTTGGACGACTCGGCCACCGCGCAGGAGGTGTCCTGTGCCCTAGCGAGGGCGGGAGATTGCCCCGAGGGAGACGTGCGGGACGGAGAAATCCGTAGGTCTCCTTCCGGCCTGGGGTCGGTGTGGGCCCGGTGTCCCCTCTCCGAAGCCCGAAAGGTGGCGGAATCCGGGAGGGTATTGGAGGGGTGGGTTTCGGCGCGAGTGGAGATACTCGCGCCGCGCCCACTTCAGTGTCACCGCTGCCTCGAGCTGGGGCACGTGAGGCAGTGGTGCACCTCGCGGGTGGACCGCAGCGGTCAGTGTTACCGCTGCGGGGCGAATGACCACCGCGCGAGCCAGTGCTCGGCGGCCCCCCACTCCCCGCTATGTGCGGACATGGGTAGGCCAGCCGATCACAGGGTGAGGGAGCAAAAGTGCTCTCCCCTCCCGGAAGGGGAAGAAGAAGTGGCCCACCCGGTTCAGGCACCGCGGTTGCTGGCAGCGTCCACAATGGAGGTGGACGGTGCCACGGGGACGGACAGCCGGGAGGAGGCTGGGACGGCCGTTACATAACGGCGCCCCGCCTCCTCCTCCAGGCCAATCTCAACCACTGCCGCGCGGCACAGGACATGATGTCCCAAGTCCTCGCGGAGTGGGGGGTTGGCCGGACGGTCGCCGCCGAGCCGTACCGCGTGCCTGATCACCCACATTGGGTGGGCGACGCGGACGGTTTGGTGGCGACGGTATGGGGAGGTGGCGACGGGTCCCCTCCGTTCTCCATTCTGGGGCGCGGTCGGGGTTTCGTCGCCGTGGACTGGGGGGGAGTCGCCGTAGTGAGGTGCAACATCTCGCCCCGCAGTTGTCACGCCGCGTTCGAGCTGTACTTGGCCGAGGTCGCGGTATGCGTGCAGCGCTGCGCGGTCCAGCCGGTGCTGATCCTGGGGGACTTCAACGCCAAGTCGGTTGATTGGCGATCCCCTAGGACCACCGTTCGCGGCGGGATCCTGGGCGACTGGGCGGCGGGGCTCGACCTTCGGTTACTGAACCGGGGGTCGGAGCACACGTGCGTACGGCGATATGGGGGGTCTATCGTGGATGTTGGATTCGCGACCCCCAACGCCGTGCGCATGGTGTCAGGTTGGCAGGTGGTCCCGGAGGCAGAGACACTCTCCGATCACCGGTATATCCGGATGGAGGTCTCTGCCGCCGGGGCCGCATCCCGGCACCACCGCCCGGATGGCACACCACCGCGCCGCTGGGCGCTTCGGCGCATGGACAAGGACGCCCTGATGGCAGCTGCCCTCGCTGCAACTTGGCCGCAGGTGGCGGCCGAGTTGCCAAGCATGGAGGAGGAGGCTGCCCGGCTCGGGGTACTAGTCGCAAGCATTTGCGACGCGTCGATGCCCCGCGTCGGGCGAGCTTCTCCTCGCCGTGCGGTGTACTGGTGGTCGGCCGCGATCGCGGAATTGCGGGTCGCGAGTGTCCGCGCACGACGCCAGTACGCCCGCGCGCGCCGTCGTCTACGACAGGACGATGGCGTGGCGCGAGCGAGGGCAGATGACCTGTATGAGGCATACCGGATAGCGCGGGTTGCTCTGCCGGTCGCCATCAAACGGGCCAAGACCCGGGCATGGAAGGATCTCCTCCAGACCCTCGATGACGATCCTTGGGGGCGCGCGTACAAGGTGGTGCTGAAGAAGCTCCACCCTTGGGCGCCCCCCGTCACCGAGGGTCTTGACCCCCGGCTGCTGGAGGACGTGATCAATACTCTTTTCCCAATTCGGGTGAGGGGACCACGTCCTCCGGCGGAGGCGGCAGTCCCTAGGCAGTGCGAGGCCGAACTGGGGGTCACGCAGGGGGAGCTGGCCGCGGCCATCAGACGGCTCGGGGCGCGTAACACGGCCCCGGGTCCGGGTGGTGTGCCCGGCCGGGTTTGGGTCTTGACCCAGGGCGTCCATGGGGCCGACCTCAGGCGGTTGTTCGACCGATGCCTGAGGGACGGGCGATTCCCCCCCAGTTGGAAGGTGGCGAGGATGGTCCTCCTCCGGAAGGAGGGTCGTCCCGCGGAGTCTCCCTCCGCATACCGGCCCATCTGTCTCCTCGACGAGGTGGGCAAGCTCTTCGAGCGGGTGATTGCTGCCCGCCTCGTCGAGCACCTGGCGCGGGGTGCCCCCGGCCTGGCCGACTGCCAGTACGGTTTCCGGGAGGGTCGATCGACCATCGACGCGATAGGTCGTTTCAGGGCGCTCTCGGTGTCGGCCGCCTCCCGGGGAGGGGTGGCTTTGGCAATATCCTTGGATATTGCCAACGCCTTTAACATCCTGCCCTGGGAGGAGATAAGGAGGGGGCTCGAATATCATCGGGTCCCCCCTTGTCTCGGGGCGGTCATAGGGGATTATCTCCGCGGCAGGTGGATCCAGTATCCGAGCCGGGATGGGCATATGCGGAGGGAGGTGTACTGCGGTGTTCTGCAGGGGTCGGTCCTCGGGCCACTCCTGTGGAACATCGCGTACGACGCAGTGTTGCGGGCCGACCTCCCCGACGGTGTCAGCGCCGTGTGTTATGCAGATGACACAGTGGTGCTGGCCGTCGGGGCGCACTGGCGGAGGGCCAAGCGTCTCGCGGAGGAGGGGGCGCAACGCGTCGTCAACCGGATCAGAGGGATGGGGATGACGGTGGCGGTCCATAAGACCGGGGTGATAGCGTTCCATTCACCTCGGCAGGATCCGCCACCCCCTCTGATCCGCGTGGGTGAGGCTAATATCGAGGTGTAGCCCCAGATGAGGTATCTGTGGCTGATCTTCGATAGCCACTGGCGCTTCGAGGAGCATTTCCGCTGCCTTGGTCCCCCGGCTGGAGAGGATGGTCGGGGCTTTGGGCCGGATTCTGCCGAACCTGGGGGGCCCTGCGGGCCGAGTTCGCCGCCTCTATGTGGCAATGGTTCAGTCGGTGGTCCTATACGGGGCCCCCGTCCGGGCGGACGACCTGGCGGCCTCCCGGCGCGGCATGACTATGCTGCGTCGGGTGCAGTGGCGGATGGCTCTAAGGGTCGTCCGCGGGTAACGGACCGTGTCACATGAGGCGGCGACGGTTCTTGCGGGGATGCCGCCCATGGATCTCCTCGCGCGGTCGCACGCGATGATGTATCGTCACCGCGTCGACCGTCGCGCGGGTGAGCGGTCCCAGGTGTGCAGGAACCTGCTTTTGGCGAGTTGAAGCGCCAGGCCCGGCAGTCCGTGGTGCACGCGTGGCAAGAGCGGTTGGCTCTGCCTACCGCGGGGCGCACCTGGACAGTTGGGGCTGTTCGGCCACTCCTATGTGAGTGGCTGGACAGAGCCATGGAAACCTCACTTACAGGATGCTGGGTGTTCTCGGGCATGGCAGCCTCGGGAGATACCTGTGCCGGATGAAAGAGCCGACGGCGCGTTGCTGCCATTGTGACGCTGAGCAGGACACGGCGGAACATACCCTCGAGTTATGCGCTGCATGGGAGGGTGAACGCCGGGTCCTGATCGGTGTCATCGGGCGGGATGTCTCGCTGCCGGGCATGGTGCGCGCCATGCTCGGCAGCGAGGAGAAGTGGAGGTCCGTGGCCTCCTTCAGCGAAATCGTAATGTTGCAGAAGGAGACCGCGGGAAGGGAGCGCGAGCGTCAGCGGCGTGCTAGACGCGGCCCCGGGACGGACGGCGGCAGGACGATGTGGCCTCGTCCTGCCGCTATGAGACAGGGCGATTACCGGGGGGACCGTTTGTCCCCCCGCGGGTGGGGTACAATGCGCGGGCACAGGGAGGATACCGGGTATGCTTCGAGCGCTTCCCGGTATCCTCCCAAATCGTGCGGAAGGGTCACAGTGGGGTTTTTAGTGGGTAGGTCCCGCGCCCGGTATAATGGACGCGGGGAATCCTACACACCCCTCCCGCCTCTTCCCAAACAGGTGGGAGGGAGTCTTTCGAAGATTTTCCCCACGAAAAAAAAAAAAAAAAAAAAAAGTTGTGAGAAAGGTAGATAGGTAGCAAGGAATGACCTAGGTAGCTAGCTATCACCGATTGAGCTAGGTTGCTAGCTAGCAAGGAGTGAGAAAGGTAGCAGACTAGCAAGGCGTGAGAAAGGTAGCTGACTAGCACGGAGTGAGCTAGGTAGCTGGCTAGCAAGGAGTGGGCTAGGTAGGTAGCTTGCAAGCAGTGAGCTAGGTATCTAGCTAGCATGGAGTGTGATAGGTAGGTAGATAGCAAGGAGTGAGCTAGGTAGCTAGCTAACAAGGAGAGAGCTAGGTAGCTAGCTAGCAAACAGTAAGCTAGGTTGCTAGCTATCAAGGATTGAGCTAGGTTGCAGGCTAGAAAGGGACGAGTTAGCTAGCTAGCTAGCAAACAGTAAGCTAGGTTGCTAGCTATCAAGGATTGAGCTAGGTTGCAGGCTAGAAAGGGACGAGTTAGCTACCTAGCTAGCAAACAGTAAGCTAGGTTGCTAGCTGGCAAGGCGTGAGCTAGGTAGCTAGCTAGCAAGGAGAGTTCTAGGTAGCTAGCTAGCAAGGAGTGAGCTGGGTAGCTAGCATGCAAGCAATGAGTTTGGCAGCTAGCTAGCAAGGAGTGAGATAGGCGACTAGCTACCAAGGAGTGAGCTAGGTATCTAGCTAGCAAGGACAGTGCTAGGTAGCTAGTTAGCAAGGAGCGGGCTAGGTGGCTAGCTAACAAGGAGTGAGCTAGGTAGTAGGCTAGCAAGGAGTGAGCTAGGTATCTCGCTAGCAAGGACTGTGCTACTTAGCTAGCTAGCAAGGAGTGAGCTAGGTAGCTAGCTAGCAAGGAGTGTTCTAGGTAGTTAGGTAGCAGGGAATGGGCTGGGTAGCTAGCTAGCAAGGAGTGAGCTAGGTTGCTAGCTAGCAAGGAGTGAGCTAGCGAGCTACCAAGGAGTGAGCCAGGTATCTAGCTTGCAAGCAGTGAGCTAGGGGACTGAGCTGGGTAGCTAGCTGGCAAGGAGCTAGCTGGCAAGTGAGGTGAAACTAGGTAACTAGCTAGCAATTGGTGAGCTAGGTGGCGAGCTACCAAGGAGTGAGCTGGGTAGCTGGCCCCTTAGCAAACAGTAAGCTATGTTGCTAGCTGGCAAGGGTTCAGTGAGCTAGGTAACTAGCTAGCAAGGAGAGTGCTAGCTAGCTAGCTAGCAAGTAGGTGGCTAGGTAGCTAGCTATCAAGGCGTGAGCTAGGTTGCTAGCTAGCAAGGAGTGGGATAGGTCCCTGCCCTGGGAGGAGATAAGGAGGGGGCTCGAA
This sequence comes from Colletes collaris, assembly GCA_030068185.1. Taxonomy (NCBI): domain Eukaryota; kingdom Metazoa; phylum Arthropoda; class Insecta; order Hymenoptera; family Colletidae; genus Colletes; species Colletes collaris. The sequence goes on along the minus strand of JASGYR010000189.1, from coordinate 202,529 downwards.
TATCATCGGGTCCCCCCTTGTCTTGGGGCGGTCATCGGGGATTATCTCCGCGGCAGGTGGAGCGAGTATCCGAGCCGGGATGGGCATATGCGGAGGGAGGTGTACTGCGGTGTTCCGCAGGGGTCGGTCCTCAGGCCGCTCCTGTGGAACATCGCGTACGTCGCAGTGTTGCGGGCCGACCTCCCGACGGCGTCAGCGCCGTGTGTTATGCAGATGACACACTGGTGCTGGCCGTCGGGAGCACAGGGGAGGGCCAAGCGTCTCGCGGAGGAGGGGTCGCACCGCGTCGTCGACCGGATCAGTGGGATGGCTATGACGGTGGCGGTCCATAAGACCGAGGTGATAGCGTTCCATTCACCTCGGCAGGATCCGCCACCCCCTCTGATCCGCGTGTGTGAGGCTAATATCGAGGTGAAGCCCCAGATGAGGAATCCTTCGACTAAGCGAAAATTAAAATTAAAATCTGTATTCTTTTCACGACGTTCCTTCCCTCACGATCCGCACCACCGTTAGGCGAGGTTTTTTCAAACCTACTCCCCCTAACATAAGGTCCTTCGAGCCGGATCAAACGAGGTTGATTGGAACGGGAAAAGGTGACTGCCTTTACACGTGACGAAATTACCACGTAACAGTTGAATCGAGTTGATTAATCCTCGACAAACTAGCTATGGCGTTAAACGAGTCCATGTCGCGTGCCGACATTGAGGATCAGCTCATGGAATTAACAGACGAGTTCGATCGTCTTAGATCCGTGAGCATAAATCTCAAAAAAATGGGCAGAGCTAAATTCACGGAGAAACTTCTCCAAGAAAAGCTCGACTACGCCGGACGAACCTGGCGGGATGTCCGCACCATGTATGCGAACGACGCGGAAGATGATTCCCGCCGCAAAAAGACAAGCCTATACGCTTTTTAAGCCAGGCTACCTCCTCGGCGTGGAAAACGAATTCCAGGAATTCCAGGATTTCGTAACCGCCGAGCTGACACGAATCGCTGCTGAATCGAGACCAGGGGCAACGGAGGTCCAGCAATTCAGCATGCCCATTGAGCTCCCCAAGCAAAGATTGACTAAATTCGGAGGGGATCCTCGGGAATGGGAACATTTCGAGGATCTATTTACCACCGGGGTAATGAATAATGCGCAGTTATCAGACGTACAGAAATTGTACCATCTGAACGCGTGCTTGGAAGGACCAGCTCTCGCGACGATTTCGTCGCTCGAGATTGTCGGGCGCAACTTCCCCGAAGCGTGGAGAATGCTCAAGGAAAAATACGGGCTTCCACGCATGGTCACGGGAAGGTTGCTCGACAAACTATTTTCGCTGAAGCAGATTGAATTCAACGATCTAGCAAGCATGCAGAAGGTCACTGTGGAATGCACATAGACTCTATCTCCATTAAGAAAAAGCGGCACGTCCGAAAAGCTAGTAGAATGGATGCTGGCGTACTGGACGATACAACATTTCACTCGAAATTGGAGCTGGAATGGCAGAGATCGCTCGGCCTCTCGACTAACTACCCGATGTTCGAGGATGTCCGAACCTTCATCGATCATCACGCGCAAGCGTTGCTTTCGATGAAAGAGGACCGTCGGAGGCAGCTCTCGCCCCGGAAAAAAAATCCCGCATGCCGTAGCCCATCGACGCTCGACCAAATGGCGTCGTTTCGATGGCTGTTGCATGCCATTAAGTCGTTATGGGAACCGACTCTGCCCCATACCCGAGACGCTCAAGTTCCCGCAAACGATGGGCGAACCAAACCAATGCGGATGCCAGTATGCGGATTCTGCACTGGGGCACACAATCTGCCTCAATGCACCAACTTTCAAGTGCTGACTCCAAAAATGCGTCACCACTACGTGCAGAACCGCATGGCCTGCGTGTTGTGCCTCGACCTTTCTCATACGGCATCGCAATGTCAGAGACCCCAGGAATGCCATCGGTGTGGAGGAAGCATCATACCCTCCTGCACTATGATGGACTGCGGGATCAGGTTATACGAGGCCGCAGGCACAAAGTACATACGGCCAACGTGACGAGAGCGATTACAACGCTCAACCACGAGAAGGATGGCCGTGTCGAAGCCGAAAGGAAAACGCTTCGACTTCGAAGGCCTACAAGAAACCAGCCTCGACATCACACTGTACCGCGCTCGGTACGGGCGCACCGGGACCGTGCTGCTAGCCACGGCACGAGTACGCGTGTTCGGAGAGAACGGTGCATCGCGAATAGCGCGAGCACTGTTAGACCAAGGATCGGAGACGTCATTCGTTTCCGCAGGTCTGGCAAACGACCTCCGATTGAAACGCGTACGTACCCCAGCCACGGTATCGGGCTTGGGGGGCGGCCAGACGCAGCAAATAAAATATAGCGTCGGTTTAAACCTCGGCTCGATAAACGAGTCGAAACCGATATGTGTCGCTCACGCGTACGTCGTGCCGAAAATCACGACCTACCGCAACACGTCGGCGAACGCGAGTGTTTACAGTGCGTTCCGAGGTTTACCGTTAGCCGATCCAGAAGCCAGGGCCGATCCTACGATCGAAATTCTGATCGGAGCGGATTTATACGCTCAGGTGATTCGTTCGGGCTTCCGACGAGGGGCGAATGAAGGTCCCATCGCTCAGAAACGGCGTTTGGCTGGGTTATATCCGGCCCTATACGCTGAAGGCGACGGCCAGAATACGGTAAGAACGCTGCATTGCACCGTTCTCGAATCGCTGGATTATGCGATTCGACGATTCTGGGAAACCGAAGAAATCCCCACGTCCTCGGTGCGGTCCAAGGCGGAAGAAGAGTGCGAAGCAATCTTCCGAAGAACCGTCAAACGGGACAAAACCGGACGGTTTATAGTCCGATTGCCCTTGAATCACCCGAGACCGGACGAAGCGTTAGGACAATCGTTCCACATAGCGCTGTCCGCCCTCGCGAGGATGAGGAGTAAATTGGACGCGGATGCGACCCTCGACAGAGAATACTCTGAGTTCCTCGCGGAGTACGAGTCCTTGGGTCACATGACTCGGCTTGAGCCGATTGACCAGAATCGACTGTACATTCCGCATCGAGCGGTCGTACGCACGGAAAGTGCAACGACCAAACTGCGCGTTGTGTTCAATGCAGCCAGCAGAACGGTCGGAGGGCGATCCTAAACGACGTCCTGCATGTCGGACCAAAATTACAGAACGATATCACCTCGGTTTTAACGAGGTGGCGACTATATGAGTACGTTCTGGTGGCAGATATCGAGAAGATGTTTCGACAAATCCTCGTCGCCCCACAGGACCGTCGTTTCCAATGCATCGTATGGCGCGCGTCAAACGACGAAAAGCTCAAAGCTTACGAATTGAATACCGTAACATACGGTACGGCGTGCGCCCCATATTTAGCGATGCGAACCCTCCTCGAATTAAAGGAACAGGATGGAGAGATATCCTCTCGCCGCTCCGATCCTCGAGAGGGACATATACGTCGACGACGTATTTATGGGAGCGTCAACAAAACCCTGCTGAAGAGAAAATTCGCAAGCAAGTCTGCGATCTCCTGCAGGGCGGTGGGTTCAAGTTGAGAAAATGGGCTGAAACTCCGCGAAATTATTGCGGAACATCCCCAAGGTGCTCACTCCCACGCCGTAGACCTCACTCTGTTCGACGATTCCGAACTAAAAGTGCTTGGTCTACGATGGATCCCATCCGGAGACTACTTCTATTTCGATCTGCAACGGTTTCAACCGTCTGCGTTACCGATGACAAAAAGAAATTTGTTCTCGGAGATCGCGAAGCTCTTCGATCCCCTCGGCTGGTTATCACCAGTCGTAATCCGTGCAAAATTCTGATGCAGTCCCAATGGCTGGAGAAAATCCAGTGGGACGACCAAATTTCCCCACGGACACGCAAAAAACGTGGAACACGTTTTGCAGGGATTGGAGCAGTCTCAAAGAACTAAAATTCCAGAGATGCCAATACGGAGCAGACGCAGTTACTGTGGAACTACACGGATTCTGCGATGCATCACTCGCTGCCTATTCGGCCGTCACTTACTTACGTGTGACGACGAAAAATAATGACGTGTTTACGACATTAATCATGGCAAAGACACGAGTGGCTCCGATAAAAACACAGTCTATCCCCGTCTTGGAATTGAATGTGGCTGTGTTACTTTTCGAGCTCATAGTGCACGTGAAACGGTCATTCCCCATAGAAATGAGCCGCATAATCTGCTGGACAGATTCCACGATTGCACTCGCTTGGTTGAAAAAGCATGCGTCGACATGGAAGGTTGTGATAGCCAACCGTGTGTCAAAAATTCAGACCATGCTCCCAAAAGCTGAATGGCGGCACGTTCCACGCGTTTCAACCCAGCGGATCTGAATTCGCGAGGTGTAGATGCCGCAGAAATCATTCAGTCCGAATTATGGATTTCCGGGCCGAAATGGCTTCGACAATCAGAGGAAAATTGGCCGAAATCGCCAACCTCGCTCGAGACCGAGGAGGGTAAACGCGTATCGCATACCCTCGTGGCCACTCCGGAAAAGGAATGGAACTTAGTTTTCCGATTTTCCCAATGGAGCAAGCTACAACGTGTGACTGCCTATTGCCTCCGATTCCGGAGGCCGGCGGTCGGAGAACGAAGGTCATTCGATGCAAAAAAGTTGTCGAAGCAGCGGAAATGCAGCGTGCAACGGAAAGAATTGCACGCTACTTTACAGCGTACGCATTTCGCAGAAGAGTACCGGTGTTTGAAAAAGCGCAACGGAATACCTACGACATCTCCTCTAAAGACCCTAAACCCTTTTTTCGACTATAAGGAAGTCTTACGAGGTGGGTGGAAGTTTGTAGTATGCGACTCTTGCATGGGATACCATACACGATTATCCTGCCGATACATCATTTATCTAACATGATAATCAGTGATTGCCTCGTGGAGACGTTGGACGTGTGATTACAATTGACCATTTACTCGGTGAGACAGACATTCTGGATCATCGGCTGCCGAAACGCGGCACGCACGGTTATCCACCAATGCATACGATGCGTGAGATGACAAACAAATACCTCCACGCAAATCATGCAGGATTTAATACCGGAGCGCAGTCGCGCGGCACGACCTTTCTCAAACTGCGGAGTCGACTACGCGGGACCGTATCGGGTCCGCGACTCCGCCAGTCGTGGGAAAACGGCTCATAAAGCATACATAGCAGTGTTCATCTGCTTCGCTACGAGAGCCGTGCACATCGAACTCGTCCATGATTATACGACGAGTGCATTTCTGGCCGCATTAGACCGATTTATCGCCCGCCGAGGAGTTCCGTCCTGTATGTTCAGTGATAACGGAACGAACTTCGTCGGAGCAGATCGGGAATTGAAGGAACACTTCCACATGTGTGTGTAGCTGCCGCGACGAATAGCGAGCTAGAGTCCAATGTGTGCGTGGGAATACGTGTGCCCCTTCTACTTCTCCCGCATTCCTTCCGCGGGACTTCAAGCGAGCGGAGGACAGTACTTGTGGCCAGTGTCGACGCTGTTGTTGTCGGTGTCATAGTTTGTGGTGAAGTACAATTTATCGTTGCTCGAGTCGATGTTGGGTATTGTATGATACGTTTCAAAGATTGTTAGACCAAACTCGTAATCATCGTCGCTCAAATCTATGGGTGGAAAGAAGCTTACAGCGAGAGTGCTACTCTTGCCAGTTAGAGTCAATGTTAACGACTTATTCCGAGATACTGCTCGACTAGTACTGAAGCAGAGTGGTGGGGAGACAATCTTTAAATTTGGTGCCAATCGTTTGTAGAAAGCGTAGACATAGTTGTCCGCAATTGCTCTGATCATACTCCTGATAAGACGTTCGATTGTATTCAATTTTCACATCATTATCATTATCCAAATACTGTATCAATTCCTTAGGTGGTCGAAGATTGCGAAAGCTGTCGAAGTATACCGCTCTCGTTTCGACGTACTCCTCCGGCTGGTAGCGCGTTGCGCATAAAAACACCTCTAAAGAATGGAATACGCATACGTTTTGCCAACTCATTCAATTGCATGTCGGTAGTTACACCCACAGGCATTTTTATTGTCTTTTCGGCGTTTTTTTTTTTTGTATTTTCGTTTTGAGATTAACTGACCGCGCTTGTATGGTGACGACCCTTCATGGAGCGCTTATGACGCCGCATTTACTTCAGCTGACGTTGCGCTGCCTTATTATCGTTTACCGCCTTGGCGATCCCCGCCGCTCCGCCAGCTGGTGATCCAAGAACACCTAGCAGCGGGAGAAGTGGTAATATACCACCCCGTTTGGCCACTGGAAGAATCCGCTTTTGCGATGCTTTCTTACACTCCTTTTGCGGGGTTTTGTTTTCATCCCCATTCGATTTTCGTCTTGGCCTTCATAGCTGCCCAAACAGCTGTAGCAGCTTCTCTCTTCACCCAGAGTCGAGTCTCGCGCAACGATGCGTTTTCGCGCTTTGTCAGCGAGTACGTTATCTGCTGCGTGCCTTTCGTCGAGGTCGTTGCAACGCGAATATGCAATATCGTGTTCGCAACACGCTGCGTCCAACAGATTGATGCCTTGATCGCCTCTAGCCAATCGTTTTGCCAGATGAGATCCTGGACCACAAAACTGGTATCCTGGGATATGTAATTCGAGAGGTAGCGCGTTTATCGTTCGAATTTAACAAACCACCGCCTTTCTTTACTCTCGTCGGCAGCATTCACTGCAGTTTAATCAGTGGTGCTGGACCGTCGATATGCGTTCGCTGCCAAGGGCGATTATAATGTTCCAGACACCGACGATACTGCCGAACCTCAAAATCGGCTTTTATATGCTCCGGGAGTCTGTCCACAACTGGTCAATGTGTCTGTCAAATTCTTGGAGTAGAATAATCTTTGGTATACATTTCAGCTGCTCAGAGGTTATGTCTCGAATGTCGCAATTATCCGACAGAACGAGAAGCATTTCGAATACTGAGCTGTTTTGCTTCGACGCGGGTCTATAAATAGGGCGCGTCGTCGCTTCGACGTATCAAAATCAATTTCGCGGTTCATAGAGAGAAAAGCATGCAGTTCGTACGACAACCAGTGACGATACGCGTATCAAATTTCGACAATAAATCGCAAATGATGTCTACGAAACAAAGACGCAAACATGGCAGCATGCTACCAAACACTATACGTTGCATCATTTGTGGTCCATCAAATTGTGGAAAGACCAACGTGATCCCAAATCGTGAAAACGTGGCCAAAACCCCAAAAAATAATTTTTTCGGTATGGAGGTTTACCTGTTGGAATCGGTAGGTTAAGGATGTCTCTTTAGGGTAGGGAAAATGAAATGAGTCATATTTTTATACCTGGATGGCAATTGCGATCCAAACTTCGGCTTCGTTAGTCAGTCGTTTGTCGAGAGCGTAAGCGTCAATTCGTACCACAGAGTGAAAAGTGCATAAGTTTTTTTAGAAGACATCAATTTCAATTCTGCAAAATGGATGCTGTTCCTGGAAGTAAGTAGAACATTTCTGAGTACTAACATATTAAAAATTGTTATCCATTAATTTCTTAAACCGGTACATTCATTATTGAAAATAAAATGTAAAATTTCATGCATGCATCGCAAACAAGTAGGCAATAAGTTGCTCATTCCTCAATATCCCACAGCCATTTTTGCTCAGGCTTGTATGTGATACTTTCACCTTGCAGAATTTGCAAGAATTAGCTGCAAGTTTTTGCAAGTAAAGTCGTACCACCCTATTTTATAATGGAGGGTGACCGCGTTACTAAATCACGCGGTTTTTTCTTGGAAACTGTGGCAGATACAACAAATTTTTTAAAATAAATAATGTATAATTTTGCGTGGACTTATTATTAGATTTAATAAATTTTATGCATAAATAATTTTTCATTATTAAATATTGTATATTTTTCAATGAACCAGTTGATCTACTTCATTATTGACTATAAATCTGCATTAAACTATTTACATGAAAAATTATTTATTTCGAAAATAGTTAATAAAATTTGAGAATTCCAAACTAAAACATTTTTTCGCATTTGCCATGTAAAAGCACTAAGAATCAAATAATATGAAGGCACTGCTGTAAGCTGTAAATTGTGCCTTATACCTGCCTGACTTTATGACAGACATATAACATTTATGCGGTATTGCCTTTCGTTTTCTCTTCCTTTCGTTTTCATTTAGATGTTTTACTTATACAGGGTATTTGGCCACCCCTGGAAAAATTTTAATGGGAGATTCTAGAGGCCAAAATAAGACGAAAATCAAGAGTATCAATTTCTTCACTGAGGCTTCATTAAAAAGTTATTAAAAAATTAAATTAAAAAATCATTTCAAATCATTCTGAAAAAATTATTTTTGGTTGAGGGAACTCAATTATAATCACTTTTGGTGAATACACATACCTCCGAAATCCGACGTGTTTTCGTGAAAAAATTCTTTACCGAAAATATACTGTGTGACCAAATGTTTCTGATAACTTTTTAACGAAACCTCAATCAACAAATGTTAATAACAGAATCCAGCACAGAAAGCGACATATCTGATAATGAATATGATTCCGATGATTCTGCTTGAAACTTAGCAGTATATATATAATTGGCGTAAGATGTTTTGGAGTCATTTCATTTAATAAATGCAATTGATTATTTATTTGTAATTTTTCCTTTAATTCGTAATCAGCAACCTCGATAGTAACTATGTATCACATTTCAGGTGATTCCGACATTTCTTTCGCATATGTGTGAGCTATATCGGAGCCGCCATTTTGTTTTTTTAAATTATGACTTTTGACGCACAGTGGTCCCAAATGCCGAAAAGTTGGCCATAATATGAAGGAGTTCTTCAATTTAGCTAAAAATTTGTAGGTAGGGGTTATCGAGGTCGCTGATTACGAATCAAAAGTCATAATTAAAAAAACAAAAGCTGACATACCATCGCTGACGAGCACGAACGTTGAAGGGAATGAAACATTAACACATAAACCAAAAATCCAACCGAAAGGGAACACATCACATAAGAGAAATAGAAAACGATTATACATGTCATCGGAAAATTCGCACGTAACCTCCACACCAGTTCAATCAGAAGCGGAAACAACCGAAATGTCATGTGAAACGATTCCCAGTTCCGCCTGCACCAATAAATACATTTCCCGATGTACAGTCGATCACAACCAATGCTGAAGACCTTTACGAAACTTCTGCCGATGAGTCATTTTGCAACATCTATAAGGCATGAACTCCAAACATTCGAGGGGCAACAAACATTTCATAACCATTTCGGTCCGTTGGGGCAAAAATACATGCGCGCAATCCTAAGTGGTGATAGGGTTACGATCATGGATCATGTGTATGGAGTATACTTTGACAATAGTGGCACGATGCTTGGGGATAAGGCTTTCGATATGGACAAGGATGATAATATTGTTGCGCCGGGCGAGGCGTTTCTTGTTGAAATCATTAAAACACAACAACTAAACACAACACGAGAAACTAAGAACTGATAAATAGGAAACTTTATTAACAGAGCTTTGTCAACACGTCTTTACTCTACGAGGTCTCTCGTCGTTCTCATCTTTTGAATCGTTGCCGGTTCCTCTGGCAACCGGAAGGAACAGGCTCTCGCTTCCGCTCGTTCGAAGGGAGCAGTTTCACATCGTTTTCGGAGACAGTCTTCACGTTGCCGCAACGATGCATCTTCAGTCCGTCGCAACAATATAATCATAGATGGTATAAAATATGGAGGAACTCCCGGTCTTTATGAACTTATTTTCAAGAGAATTTCCGACGACGCCATATACACAGATGCCGATAGGCAAACATACAAAAGTATACTACTGACAACAAATGCTCAGAGACGTGGCCATAACGTACAAAATCCCATAATGGGTAACAAGGGATACAAGTATAAACATGTAATTGCGCCGCTACTACCCCGTGTAACGACCAGTAAGGCAGGAAAGGCCTGCCGGTTCCGCAAGTCATGACGGTAAATGATAACAAGATCAATTACGTGCACTGGGGACGATCCCAACGAGCTGGTGGATCGACTCCGTTTGTTGGAAGCGTCGTGTCAGGCGGGTAGCAACTCGCATGACCATGAAATTCTATCGATTATCGAGGAACTCCGCGAGGTAGGCCTCATTATAAATTAAACCGCGCACCGATGATGTGCACTGTATGCATTGAGATGCCGATCAACAAATTTGGGGTATCGCTCGAGAAGAGTGGAGCAGTTAGAATGGACTATTACAAATGGAGCGGTATGCTCCGAAATTATATGCGAGACAATGCTCTTTGCGTGGCAGGTGCCGACTTTGATGCAAAATCACGCAAGATACGACGCGTAGCACAACCCGCAGCCGAACAGCGATGCTGTCAATAAACTATAATGTGGAAAGAGCATTAAACTTTTGAGAGAGCAGCAGGAAGAATTGGAGAGGAAGCTGATTGTGTGGCAGAGAGATATGCTAATATTGCAAAACAGTGTTCAAAGATATCGCAGACATTAAATCCTATCCCGCAGCAGAATTGCGATGGAGAATCATGCGAGACGGTTGAACATGTCCAGAATTATTTTGGGACGATGGGAAGCACATAATACATATACACAATAATTATCACTTCATTCGTGTCAAAGATACCTCTGCGATCAAACAGGTCGCCATTATCGAAATCAAAGTAAAGAAAACCATAGCCGCAAAGCGACAACTTGTAGAGGAATTGCATGCCCCGGCGAAGACATTTCCCACGGAGGCGCGTCATAGTCCATGGATACGATGAACTGTGGCAAGCTGATGTTGTAGAAATGCGTCTTTACTCGCGATTCAACCAAGGTCACCGCTGTATACTCACCGTCATCGATGTGCTGAGCAAGTATGCATGGGCGGTTTCTGTGGAACATCGCGTACGACGCGGTGTTGCGGGCCAACCTCCCCGACGGCGTCAGCGCCGTGTGTTATGCAGATGACACACTGGTGCTGGCCGTCGGGGTGCACTGGGGAGGGCCAAGCGTCTCGCGGAGGAGGGGGCGCAACGCGTCGTCGACCGGATCAGAGGGATGGGGATGGCGGTGGCGGTCCATAAGACCGAGGTGATAGTGTTCCATTCACCTCGGCAGGATCCCCACCCTCTGATCCGCGTGGGTGAGGCTAATATCGAGGTGAAGCCCCAGATGAGGTATCTGGGGCTGATCCTCGATAGCCACTGGCGCTTCGAGGAGCATTTCCGCTGCCTGGTCCCCCGGTTGGAGAGGATGGTCGGAGCTTTGTGCCGGATTCTGCCCAACCTGGGGGTCCCGGCGGGCCGAGTTCGCCGCCTCTATGTGGCAATGGTTCAGTCGGTGGCCCTATACGGTGCCCCCGTCTGGGCGGACGTCCTTGGCAGCGTAGGATGGGGCCGGATGGGGTGGCAGTGCCTCCTGTCCGGGTCCGGCGCACGGAGCGGCACCCTCGGTGGCCTGGTGCGGACATTAGTTGCCGGCCGCCGAGGGGTAGAAACGGTGTCACGGGCGGTTGCGAGTTGGGGCTCGCGGCCGCCACTAGACGCGGCCCCGGGACGGATGGCGGCCAGCACAAGTGGCCTCGTCCTGCTGCTATGAGACAGGGCGATTGCCGGGGGGACCATTTGTCCCCCCGCGGGTGGGCGCAAAGCGCGGCACGGGGAGGATACCGGCGGTATTCTTCGAGCGATTCCCGGTATCCTCCCAAATCGTGCGGAAGGGTCACCGTGGGGTTTTTAGTGGGTATGTCCCGCGCCCGTTATAATGGGCGCGGGGAATCCCACACACCCCTCCCGCCTCTCCCCAAAGAGGTGGGTGGGAGTCTTTCGAAGATTTTCCCCACGATTTTCCCCACGACAAAAAAAAAAAGTATGCAAGGGCGGTCCCGCTCAAGACTAAAAGTGGTGCCGAGGTGACTAAAGCGTTTGCAAAGGTATTTAGAGATCGATATCCGAAAAATTTGCAACCCGATGAAGGAAAAGAATTTTACAACGCTGATGTGCCGAAACTCTTGACAAAGCATGGAATTAATCATTATTCAACGTATTCGGTGATGAAGGCCTCCGTCGTTGAACGTTTCAATCGAACCTTGAAGAACAATATGTGGAAACTGTTTACGCTCAATGGAACCTATAAATGGATCGATGCGCTACCGCGTCTACTTGCAAAGTATAATGCACTAAAACATAGAACCATCGGAATGCGTCCTTGTGATGTTAGGCCTGCGTTCGCTGATAAGCTGCTTGCCAACGTATACAACAACATAAAGATCGCTGCTACAGCGAAATTCAAGTTGGGCGAGTTTGTGCGCGTGAGCAAATTTAAAACCATCTTCGATAAAGGCTATACGCCGAATTGGTCAGCAGTGGTGTTCAAGATAGCCAAAGTACAGGCAACTAATCCCGCAACGTATCTGCTTCTCGATTCGTGTGGAAAACCTGTTGCCGGAGGATTCTTCGAACACGAGCTGCAGCGTGTCACCGATCCTGATGTGCATCTAGTGGAAAAAGTGTTGCGTAGGAAGGGACATAAGGTATATGTTAAGTGGCTAGGGTTTGATAAATCACACAATTCTTGGATAAATAAAAACAATGTATTGTAACATAATAATACATGATTCAATAAATACAATGATACGATATACCTCCTGTCATCGTGTGGACTTAGAGCGATTTTGGCTTCCGAAATGGTGCAATTTCGACCGTATACATGATTGCCTGCGAACCATTTCGATCTCCGTGTGCAAACAATCCGCGTAGTCGTCGAAAGTTATCGTCCTAGTTATGACGTTGCTCTTGACGCCTTTTTTTTTGTTTTTTTCTTTTCGTGGGAAAATCTTTGAAGACTCCTCCCACCTCTTTGGGAGAGGCGGGAGGGGTGTGTGAGATCCCCGCGCCCATTATACCGGGCGCGGGTCCTACCCACTAAAAACCCCACGGTGACCCTTCCGCACGATTTGGGAGGATACCGTGAATCGCTGGAAGTATACTTCCGGTATCCTCCCCGTGCCCGCGCTTCGCGCCCACCCGCGGGGGGACAAACATTCCCCCCGGTAAACGCCCTGTCTCATAGCGGCAGGCCGAGGCCACATCGTCCTGCCGCCATCCGTCCCGGGGCAGCGTCTAGTGGCGGCAGCGAGCCCCAACTCGCAACCGCCGCGACCCCTTTTCTACCCCTCGGAGGCCGGCAGCTCATGGCCGCACCAGGCCACCGAGGGTGCCACTCCGTGCACCGGAGCCGGACAGGAGGCACTGCAACCCCATCCGGTCCGACCCTACGCCGCCTGGAAGGAGGGGGCTCCTATCAGGACCCCCCTCCCAGCCTGGGTCATGCACCACGCCGAGGGGGCCGCCCGCGTCGCCTGACGCCCAGGCGACGCTCTGTCGCTACCAAACGAGCGCGAGCCTCAGCACGCCGCTGACGCTCGCGCTCCCTTCCCGCGGTCTCCTTCTGCAGCATTACGCTTTCGCAGAAGGAGGCCACGGCCCTCCACTTCTCCTCGCTGCCGAGCATGGCGCGCACCATGCCCGGCAGCGAGATATCCCGCCCGATGACGCCGACCAGGACACGGCGCTCACCCTCCCATGCAGCGCATACCTCGAGGGTATGTTCCGCCGTGTCCTGCTCAGAGTCACAATGGCAGCAACGCGCCGTCGGCTCCTTCCCTATCCGGCACAGGTATCTCCCGAAGCTGCCATGCCCCGAGAACACCTGTGCCATCCTGTAAGTGAGGCTTCCATGGCCTCTGTCCAGCCACTCACATAGGAGTGGCCGAACAGGCCCTACTGTCCGGTTCCCCGCGGTAGGCAGAGCCAACCGCTCTTGCCACGCGTGCACCACGGACAGCCGGGCCTGGCGCTTCAACTCGCCCCAAGCAGGTTCCTGCACACCCGGGACCGCCCCCCCCCCCGAGCGCCGATCGACGTGACGATACATCATCGCGTGCGACCGCGCGAGGAGATCCATGGGCGGCATCCCCGCAAGAACCGTCGCCGCCTCATGTGACACGGTCCGGTACCCATCCGGTAAGCCATCCGCCTCTGCACCCAACGCAGCATAGTCATGCCGCGCCGGGAGGACGCCAGGTCGTCCGCCCAGACGGGGGCCCCGTATGGGACCACCGACTGAACCATTTGCCATATAGAGGCGGCGAACTCGGCCCGCCGGGCCCCAGGTTGGGCAGAATCCGGCCCAAAGCCCCGACCATCCTCTCCAGCCGGGGGACCAGGCAGCGGAAATGCTCCTCGAAGCGCCAGTGGCTATCGAGGATCAGCCCCAGATACCTCATCTGGGGCTTCACCTCGATATTTGCCTCACCCACCCGGATCAGAGGGGGTGGCGGATCCTGCCGAGGTGAATGGAACGCTATCACGTCGGTCTTATGGACCGCCTCAGTCTTCCCCATAGCTCTGATCCGGTCGACGACGCGTTTGCGCCCCCTCCTCCGCGAGACGCTTGGCCCTCCCCCAGTGCGCCCCGACGGGCAGCACCAGTGTGTCATCTGCATAACACACGGCGCTGACGCCGTCGGGAAGGTCGGCCCCCAACACTGCGTGGTACGCGATGTTCCACAGGAGTGGCCCGAGGACCGACCCCTGCGGAACAAGGCAGTACACCTCCCTCCGCATATGCCCATCCCGGCTCGGATACTCGATCCACCTGCCGCGGAGATAATCCCCGATGACCGCCCCGTGACAAGGGGACCCGATGATATTCGAGCCCCTCCTTATCTCCTCCCAGGGCAGGGTGTTAAAGGCGTTGGCAATATCCAAGGATATTTGCCAAAGTCACCCTCCCCGGGAGACGGCTTTACTCCGAGAGGGCCCTGACACGACCTATCGCGTCGATGGTCGATCGACCCTCCCGGAAACCGTACTGGCAGTCGGCCTGGCCGGGGGCACCCCGCGCCAGGTGCTCGACGAGGCGGGCAGCAATCACCCGCTCGAAGAGCTTGCCCACCACGTCGAGCAGACAGATGGGCCGGTATGCGGAGGGAGACTCCGCGGGCCGACCCTCCTTCCGGAGGAGGACCATCCTCGCCACCTTCCAACTGGGGGGGAATCGCCCGTCCCTCAGGCATCGGTCGAACAACCGCCTGAGGTCGGCCCCAAGGACGCCCTGGGTCAAGACCCAAACCCGGCCGGGCACACCATCCGGACCCGGGGCCGTGTTACGCGCCCCGAGCCGTCTGATGGCCGCGGCCAGCTCCCCCTGCGTGACCCCCAGTTCGGCCTCGCACTGCCTAGGGACTGCCGCCTCCGCCGGAGGACGTGGTCCCCTCACCCGAATTGGGAAAAGAGTATTGACCACGTCCTCCAGCCGCCGGGGGTCAAGAACCTCGGTGACGGGGGGCGCCCAAGGGTGGAGCTTCTTCAGCACCACCTTGTACGCGCGTCCGCAAGGATCGTCATCGAGGGTCTGGAGGAGATCCTTCCATGCCCGGGTCTTGGCCCGTTTGATGGCGACCGGCAGAGTAACCCGCGCTATCCGGTATGCCTCATACAGGTCATCTGCCCTCGCTCGCGCCACGCCATCGTCCTGTCGTAGACGACGGCGCGCGCGGGCGTACTGGCGTCGGGCGCGGACACTCGCGACACGCAATTCCGCGATCGCGGCCGACCACCAGTACACCGCCCGGCGAGGAGAAGCTCGCCCGGCCCGGGGCATCGACGCGTCGCAAATGTTTGCGAGCCGGGCAGCTTCCTCCTCCATGCTTGGCAACTCGGCCGCCACCTGCGGCCAAGTTGCAGCGAGGGCAGCTGCCATCAGGGCGTCCTTGTCCAGGTGCCGAAGCGCCCAGCGGCGCGGTGGGGTGCCATCCGGGCTGTGGTGCCGGGATGCAGCCCTGCCGGCAGAGACCTCCATCCGGATATACCGGTGATCGGAGAGTGTCTCTGCCTCCGGGGCCACCTGCCAATCCGACACCATGCGCACGGCGTTGGCGGTCGCGAATCCAACATCCACGATGGACCCCCCATATTGCCGCACGCACGTGTGCTCCGACCCCCGGTACAGTAACCGAAGGTCGAGCCCCGCCGCCCCGTCGCCCAGGATCCTGCCGCGAACGTTGGTCCTAGGGGATTCCCAAGCCACCGACTTGGCGTTAAAGTCCCCCAGGACCAGCACCGGCCGGTCCTCGCAGCGCTGCACGCATGCCGCGACCTCGGCCAAGTACAGCTCGAACGCGGCGTGACCGCTGCGGGGCGAGATGTAGCACCCCACTACGGCGACTCCCCCCCAGTCCACGGCGAAGAAACCCCGACCGCGCTCCAGAATGGAGAACGGCGGGGACCCGTCGCCACCAAACCGTCCGCGTCGCCCACCCAATGTGGGTGATCCGGCACGCGGTACGGCTCGGCGGCGACCGCCAGGCCCACCCCCCACTCCGCGAGGACTTGGGACATCATGTCCTGTGCCGCGCGGCAGTGGTTGAGATTGGCCTGGAGGAGGAGACGGGGCGCCGTTATTTAACGGCCGTCCCAGTCTCCTCCCGGCTGTCCGTCCCCGTGGCACCGTCCACTTGCATTGTGGACGCTGCCAGCGACCGCGGTGCCTGAACCGGGGCGGGCCCCTTCCTCTTCCCCCTCCGGGAGGGAGGACAGCACTTTTTGCTCCCCACCCTGTGATCGGCTGGCCTCCCCATGTCCGCACATAGCGGGCAGTGGGGGGGGCCGCCGAACACTGGCTCGCGCGGTGGTCATTCGCCCCGCAGCGGTAACACTGCCCGCTGCGGTCCACCGGCGAGGTGCACCACTGCCTCACGTGCCCCAACTCGAGGCAGCGGTGACACTGGAGTAACCCGCGGAGCGAGTATCTCCACTCGTGCCGAAACCCACCCCACCAATACCACTCCCGGATTCCGCCACCTTTCTAGCGGCGGAGAGGGGACACCGCCCACACCGACCCCAGGCCGGAAGGAGACCTGCGAATATCTCCGATCCGCACATCTCCCTCCGGGCAATCACCCCACGCCCTCGCTAGAGCACGGGACACCTCCTGCGCGGTGACCGAGTCATCCAGCCCACATATGCGCATCTCTGTGCGCTTCAGAGCCTGGCGACTCGGACACCCCGCTCGCCCAGCTGCTCCTGGAGCCTCTGGGCGAGTCGGTCCGCCTTCACGCCGCCCTCTGGACCAGGGATCTCCAGCAGGAGACCCCGGTCACGGCCCTCTTCGCCCTCACGGAAGCGATGCCAAGCTCCTCCAGGGATATATTATCCCTGGCGAGCTGCATCGCCCCCGCGAGTGTCAGGTCGCCCCCCTGAGGAACGGTCAGCGTCACTGCTGCCGTTTTAGGGGGGCGCCCTGGACGCATCCTCGCGGCCTTTCCCTTGGCCGCGGGCGGCGAGGTAGCAGATCGCCGCTGCGAGGCCTTCCTCGCCGCCCTCTTCGCCTTACGCCCAACCACCTCGCTCCACGACACCCCCCCTTGGGATGGTGCCGCAGAGGACGCGCGCACCGGGGCCGCGGGTACACTACCCCCCTGGGGGGCCGCCACCCGCGGCACCGGAACGGCCACGGTGGGTGGAGCCTTCCCTCCCCACCTTTGCCTTCCCCGCCTAAACCGACTTTGGTCGGGGAGGCACCGCCATCTTGTTGCTGACCGCACCTCCGTGGAGGAGCTCCTCCCGGAAGGCGGCCAGCTTACTATGCATCATGTTCCCGATCCTCCTGAGAAGTTCGTCCTCTGAGAAGGATGGGGAACTCTGCACGGGCGGAGAGCGGATGGAAGGTCCCCGCAACACCGCCGCCGCACTCCGCTTTTTTTCCACGACCGTGGGGTCGTGGAGGTGGAGGCGGAGGAGGAGGGAGGATAGGAGGAGGGCTGCGCTGTTCCAGCCCTCATCCTCCCCCGTCGCTACTCCTCGCCCCGGAGCTGCAGCCGGGCAGTTCGCCCGCTCAGCTCCTGCGCCGCCTCCCCCATATTTTGCGCAGCCACTCGCAGGGCCTTGGCCACGCTGCTTTTCTGCCCCTTTAGAGAGCAGGCTGCGGCAACCTTCTCGACCCGCCTCAGGGACGAGGAGATCCTCTCGGATATCTCCTCGGTTACCTCGTCCCTGAGGCAACTCACCATCACGACCGGGTTCATCGCCCGGTCCACTCCGTCGACGGCCTGCCCCGTCCGCTTCCTCTTGGAGCCTATGTGGCTCTTCTTGGAGGAGGAGGACGAGACTGACGCAGTCTCGTCGTCCTCCTCCACCTTCCACGAAGCCAGGCCAGGCGCTGAGTGAGGCGCGAGCACCATCACTCCAGCCCCAGCACCGTCTTCGTCCTCCCCAACCGAAACAACCCGTCCCATCCCCGTTTTAATTTGTGAATCCATATAATTCCCACGCGTAGTTCGGAAATAAAGGTCCACCCGGGCAGAGCCGCCTTACCCGGGTAAGCCTAATACTCCGGGGGTTCGGCAGGTGCCCCGGAGGTGGTCGCTTGGGATTGGGCCCTCTCTCCCAACCATGCATCCCATCGCCGCGCACCATAGCTTAAGATTGGAGGGCGGTTTTATAGAGTCTCCATACTCTTGGCCCAGGCGGTTAAGCCAAGGCCCCCGCTTCTCCTGCCGTCACGTATCATTCACAAAACCAAAAAAGGAATTGTGAATGGGTCGTCGTGACGACCAACAGGAGGCTTACGGTGTGATTAGCTTCAGGTACCTCGGGGTCGCTACGCCCCGTACTGCGGCCGACGATTGCCGGACACAGCCCCTGAGGGGTGCTCTTGACGCCTTTCGCCTTTTTCGTATCTTTTTTTGCCATCTACGCGGAGTGTATACATTTTCGCTCTAAGACCTACGAATTCGGTCATTATCGCACCGTTATTTCCGTCCTTCATCAGCCCTGGGACCTTTCTTATTTACATTCGGCATATTATATGCATTGTCAATAGGATAATCGCTTGTGTCGAACCTATTGATATTCCGCTTCATGGTTTCGTAGATATCCTCGCATTGAATGTGATATATGAGGCTATCGGCGTCTGTGTATAGAAATTTGACAATTTTGGCCATAGAGTGGAAACATATACTCGTGGTGAAATTCATACAAACAAATTTAGGATATGTCCAGAATGCACATGCCCTCGTATATCGGTTTTGTTGAATTTCACCTCGAGTTTTCGCAATACAACAGCTATTAAATTCTTCCGAAAAACACTTCCCGCTGTGGAAATTCGGTTTCGCGATCATTGCCTCCGCGCCATATTGCCCTTCCCAACGTGTCAAAAGTTTTACATCCACATGATTTCGTTACATTTTTCCATAGTTTTACCAAATACTGCATTGTTCATCAATTTGTACAAATTTTTTTCAAAATCGTTTTTCGCGTTTGTTCTAATCCGCGTATTGAGTTCGATGTAATCGCGGAGCCAGGGGGATTGAGCGAATTGTAGGATACGATGTATCTTTGTAATACGAAGACCGTGTTGTGTACACTGTTGCAGGTTGCGGTAATGTATAACGTAACGTTGCTTATCGTATACCGTCGCGAATAATTTGTCCTGTCTGCTGCCAGGTGGTTTGGCACGCGTCGGACAGAACGGCAGATCGGCATAAGCATCATGCAGTCGTTGCGGGTATTCTAGATCTACTTCGAGAATGTATCCCGTGGGCGAATCGACAGCAATTGGAGACACATCAAAATTTTCAACTTCTTTGACCCATTGAAAATCTGCATATGGCAGGGGCTGGCACATTGCCCAACCATACAAATTGTTTACGTCAAAGTACATCAAGTACGATGACTGTTCCGATGCGTCGTAGGATTGCATGTACTTGTTATTGGCTTGTGCGCATCTTCCTCAACATTGACTTAAACCCCCCCGTATACCACGTTCGATAAACATAACCATATCGATGTCGGTGAGTAATTCGAATTTAATTTTAGTGTATTTTAGCATAGCATCCCATAGTGAAACCAGGTAAAGTATAATAATGTGCTGAATCTAATCCGTAACTCTTGATACAACTTTCGCGAAAATTTTCAAAAATATCTGCCAATAATAAGACATCTGTTTTCAAGTACAAGTCGCTGTATTCGCCCAAGGTTCTAATGTCGAAACGCTGCCAGACAGTCTCGGCGTGCGCGTAATCGGTCTCGGATACAGTCTCACCCGTTAATGAACTGTAGGAAGACTCGCGGGGCGGTAAGCATGGATCCAGCAGTTTGTCCGCGCAATCCAAGGTATTCATATGTGTTTAAATCTCGCTTACAATGCTAAAATTAATTGAAATCCGAAACAATTCGTTACCCGGTTTGTTTTCGGTTACGCGACCGACCAGGAAGATTCTAGGTCGACGCGTCCGCTATTCAAAATGTTAGAGGGAAGAAAAACACGGTTCTCGAGGTTTTCTGCAAAGTCACGCGAACGATTAATTAACGCTCAATTTTGAAACAAGCGGTTTAAACGCCCGAGTTTAGAGAAGGTACGAAAACTCTATAATAGACGGAGACGGACGAGAGACACGGCGACAGCGCCGCGTGACGGAAGACTCTCCCCACTCACGCGCTCACTTTTGGCAGCTCGTTGCTCGTCCGTCACTCGCTATCAAACCACTGCCCACGAGCATTTCGGTATACGAACACGCTCAGCAGTCGCATAAACGAATAATTCGAGCTATCCGAGAGGAATCATCGTGCACTAGAGGATCGAGGTACAAACTCCTTCCTCCAATTGACTGTCAGAAACGGCTTCGAACCCACCATACAGGGGGGAATAATACCCTGGGTGGATTTGCCGTCTTCCAGTCGAAGCGGGACACTTTTTTAAACCCCAGCTATCGGCGAAAGCTAGGACACGTCTCAAAATCGCCAGGGAGTACGGTCCCTGTGTGTAGGACGGAGCATCCGACAAGCAACGTGGTCTCAGGCCCAACCGTAAGTCGACCTAAGGGCGCCGTTGACAAGCCTGCACCACACAGTGCCGTACGCACTTACGAAGGCGGCGAAGGGCCGGGGACCGGCTGAAAGGTTGGAGCCTTACAACCTCCCTCCGATCACCATCTCCTGCGACAGTCATAAAGCACAGTCATAAATCACAGTCAGAAATTGCAGTCGTGAAATTAGACGAGCAGAAATCTCGTACACGACAATAATAAGCAAGCGATTCCCGATTTAACGGGAACGCTCACACATACAGATCCACTAAGCTTAGCTGCGCATCGCGGCGGCTGAGATCCCCGCTCCTGGGTGCGACAAGCACAGACCAGACGAGCGCGGAAGAAAGTAAGACACACAGCGTGACTCACGTTCACAGGTATTTAACGCCTATTCGTGTCTCTTTCTGTTACAGGTTTACCAAACAGGATTAACTGCAGCGGCGTCTGGCCGGGCAGACCATCATTACCTAATTTTGGTTTATAAATGTTTCAAAATAAAAGGCTTAGTCGAGTGACTCGACTAAGCAAAAATTAAATAAAACAAAAAATAAAGAAATTTATATTTTTTAAAAAATCACCAGGAAAAACCGAGCTCGTTGGCGGGCTCGTAAAAAACCTGGCCGCGTCTTAGGCCACTACGGCTCTCGTCTCGGTCGCCTGTAACAAAAAGAGACCGAAATTTTCTTGTAAATATGTGACAACGCTCGTCGCGTTGTCTGAATCGCGTCAACCTACACGCTCCTTTCTCTGTTTATGATAAACAGGAGCGGGATTCCTTCACAGCGATAAGCAACTGTGTTAGTGGACTGTATTCTTAAGCGTTTCTCGTTTGATCGAGAAACGTTCGACTGCAGTTCTGGACACATTTAATAGCAGATGGGAAGACAAGATTTGAATCTCGTTCTTCCCACTGCTGCTGGCTTGAATTTTGCAGGAGGTGACAACAGGTGGAGGTTGTAAGGCTCCAAAAATTGTCCACTCCGTGATTCAGCGTCGTTTCCTGGTCCGTACGGGACCGGTGTGATGCAAGCCCTTAACTGCGCTAGAAGCGTCTGAAGGTTAAGGTGCTTACACCACGGTGTCCTTTGAATGTCGCTCTACACCGAGTGTCCGTACACACTGGTGATCCGCAACCGACGTTCGAGCCAATCGAATTCAGCCGAGAGCACCCAGGGAATACGCCAAGTAAGGCCCCTATGGGGCTGGTACTCAAACTGAATTACGATCCTAGGAAACGACGATCCCACTCAGGGTATGCGCCAAAAGGCCCCTATAAGAGTGTTTGAATCGTACAAAAATTCAAGGAAAACCGAGAAGTTTTCTCGGTTCTCGTTGCACGACAGCTGATTACAGCGGTACGTGCTCTTCCACACAACGGTGGCGACAATCAAACACTATTTAAGTGTTACGATGATTGTTATCAGCCACCGGTTTTTAATGTGGGAAATCGCTTATGCTTTGAAACAATTGACGCAACGGTGGCGATAATCGAACACTATTGAAGTGCACAAACGATTATGGTCAGCCACCGGTTGTTAACTGTAAATTGTTTCAATGCTTCGTTCGATTCCAGAATGGTTCTGTTCACACAACGATCACTAAACTCACGAAACCGTGAGTTACGAAATCCGACTAGGTTAATTCTTTCGAATTCACCACAGTCTTAATTTCGTTCCGTCTCGGTTCTGTGGTGCAACGATACAATTAAACGGATTTAATTGCTCGTATATCGTGATCGCGGTGTTGGACGAGGTCGGTTTGAACGATGCGAACTCGTCGAGAACCAGATAGCAAGTGATCGTAGAGACAGACCCTCTTGTGCGCGTTCGCGAGAGGGGAGATTGTCTGTCTCGTATTAATCTTGTATCCTCTCTGTTATTCCGGCGTAGTAACACCTGTTCTGATGGAACCGTTACTGGGCCGATCGCGTGACTATGATTGAAGGTAAATTTGGATGTTTTCTACTCGGTATTGCTTCCGAAGCAGGTTACGACGCAGAGAAGGCTCTGGAATGTCGCGAACACTGAGGACAACACCATATAAGAAATGTCCCCTTTTTTCCATAGATCACGCGAGAATTTAACCGCCGTTTCTTAATAACGAATTAACGCGTTATTTAAACAAATATAAAAAATTATAATTTAAATTATGATCGATTATCTTTATTTTTTTGATCAGTTTTTATTACAACAATCTTATTATTATTATCTTTACCTGTTATTAGCAGTGAGCTATTACTATATTATTAACGGATCGTAATTTAAATATTTCTTTTTTTTATCCATCTGCGGGAGGAGATCCAATTCTTTATCAACATTTATTTTGATTTTTTGGTCAACATGAAGTTTATATTTTTATTTCACCTGGATATGGTTTAATTTTTCATATTATTTTTAATGAAAGAGGTAAAAAAGAAACATTTGGTAATATTGGAATAATTTATGCTATATTAGGTATTGGATTTTTAGGTTTCATTGCATGATCTCATCATATATTTACAGTGGGATTAGATGTTGATACTGAGGCTTATTTTACATCAGCAACTATAATTATTGCTATTCCTACTGGAATTAAAGTTTTTAGATGAATAGCAACATATTATGGATCAGAATTAATTATTAATCCTTCAAATTTATGATCTTTAGGATTTATTTTTCTATTTACTATAGGAGGATTAACTGGAATAATATTATCTAATTCGTCAATTGATCGCGGCGAGATCCCAGGCAACTGGGCGGCGGGGCTCGACTTCGGTTACTGAACCGGGGGTCGGCGCACATGTGCGTGCGGCGATATGGGGGGTCCAGCGTGGATGTTGGATTCGCGAACCCCAACACCGTGCGCATGGTGTCGGGTTGGCAGGTGGCCCCGGGGGCAGAGACACTCTCCGATCACCGGTATATTCGGATGGAGGTCTCCGCCGCCGGGGCAGCATTCCGGCACCACCGCCCGGATGGCACCCCACCACGCCGCTGGGCGCTTCGGCGCCTGGACAAGGACGCCCTGATGGCAGCTGCCCTCGCTGCAACTTGGTCGCAGGAGGCGGCCGAGTTGCCGAGCATGGAGGAGGTTGCCAGCACGGAGGACTAGTCGCAAACATATGTGACGCGGCGATGCCCCGGGTAGGGCGAGCTTCTCCTCGCCGTGCGGTGTACTGGTGGTCGGCTGCGATCGCGGAATTGCGCGTCGCAAGCGTCCGCGCCCGACGCCAGTACACCCGCGCGCGCCGTCCTCTACGACCGGTCGTTGGCGTGACGCGAGCGAGGGCAGACGACGTGCATGAGGCATACCGCATCGCGCGGGTTGCTCTGCAGGTCACCATCAAACGGGCCAAGACCCGGGCATGGAAGGATCTCCTCCAGACCCTCGATGACGATCCTTGGGGGCGCCTGTCCAAGGTGGTGCTGAAAAAGCTCTGCCCGTGGGCGCCCCCCGTCACCGAGGGTATTCACCCCTGGCTGCTCGAGGACGCGGTCAATACTCTGTTCCCAATTGGGTTGAGGGGGCCGCGTCCTCCGATGGCGGCGGCAGGCCCAAGGGAGTGGGCGGCCGAGCTGGGGGTCACGCAGGGGGAGCTGGCGGCGGCCATCAGACGGCTCGGGGTGCGTAACACGTCCCCGGGTCCGCATGGTGTGCCCGATGGGGTTTGGGTCTTGCCCCAGGGCGTCCTTAGGGCCGACCTCGGGCGGTTGTTTGACCGATGCCTGAGGGACGGGCGATTCCCCAGTTGGACGGTGGCGAAGATGGTCCTCCTCCAGAAGGAGGGTCGGCCCGCGGAGTCTCCCTCCGCATACCGGCCCATCTGTCTCCTCGACGAGGTAGGCAAGCTCTTCGAGCGGGTTGTTGCTGCCCGCCTCGTCGAGCACCTGTCGCGGGGTGCCCCCTGCCTGGCCGACTGCCAGTACGGTTACTGGGAGGGTCGATCGACCATCGACGCGATAGGTCGTGTCAGGGCCCTCTCGGAGTCGTCCGTCTCCCGGGGGGGGGGTGGCTTTGGCAATATCCTTGGATATTGCAAACGCCTTTAACACCCTGCCCTGGGAGGAGATAAGGAGGGGTCTCGAATATCATCGGGACCCCCCTTGTCTCGGGTCGGTCATTATCTCCGCGGCAGGTGGATCGAGTATCCGGGCCGGGATGGACATATGCGGAGGGAGGTGTACTGCGGTGTTCCGCAGGGGTCGGTCCTCGGGCCTGCGTCGTCGACCGGATCAGAGGGATGGGGATGACGGTGGCGGTCCATAAAACCGAGGTGATAGCGTTCCATTCACCTCGGCAGGATCCGCCACCCCTCTGATCAGGAGTGGGTGAGGCTAATATCGAGGTGAAGCCCCAGATGAGGTATCTGGGGCTGATCCTCGATAGCCACTGGCGCTTCGAGGAGCATTTCCGCTGCCTGGTCCCCCGGTTGGAGAGGATGGTCGGGGCTTTGGGCCGGATTCTACCCAACCTGGGGGGCCCGGCGGGCCGAGTTCGCCGCCTCTATGTGGCAATGGTTCAGTCGGTGGCCCTATACGGGGCCCCCGTCTGGGCGGACGACCTGGCGGTCTCCCGGCGCTGAGGTGGATGGTGCTAAGGGTCGTCCGCTGGTACCGGACCGTGTCGCCTAAGGCGGCGACGGTTCTTGCGGGGATGCCGCCCATGGATCTCCTCGCGCGGTCGCACGCGATGATGTATCGTCACCGCGTCGCCCGTCGTGCGGGAGTGGGGGCGGTCCCGGTTGTGCAGGAACCTGTTTGGGGCGAGTTGAAGCGCCAGGCCCGGCAGTTCGTGGTGCACGCGTGGCAGGAGCGGTTGGCCCTGCCTAACGCGGGGCACTGGACAGTCGGGGCTGTTCGGCCACTCCTATGTGAGTGGCTGGACAGAGGCCATGGAAGCCTCACCAACGGATGGCACAGGTGTTTTCGGGGCATGGCAGCTTCGGGAGATACCTGTGCCGGATAGGGAAGGAGCCGACGGCGCGTTGCTGCCATTGTGACGCTGAGCAGGACACGGCGGAACATACCCTCGAGGTGTGCACTGCGTGGGAGGGGGAGCGCCGTGTCCTGGTCGGCGTCATCGGGCGAGATGTCTCGCTGCCGGGCATTGTGCGCGCCATGCTCGGCAGCGAGGAGAAGTGGAGGGCCTTGGCCTCCTTCTGCGAAAGCGTAATGCTGCAGAAGGTGACCGCGGGAAGGGAGCGCGAGAGTCAGCGGCGCGCTGAGGCTCGCGCTCGTTTGTTGGCGAGACAGTGTCGCCTGGACGTCAGGCGACGCGGGCGGCCCCCTCGGCGTGGCGCATGACCCAGGCTGGGAGGGGGGTCCTGATAGGAGCCCCCTCCCGCCAGTCGGCGTAGGGTCGGACCGGATGGGGTGGCAGTGCCTCCTTTCCGGGTCCGGCGCATGGAGGGGCACCCTCGGGGGCCTGGTGAAGTCATTAGCTGCCGGCCGCCTAGGGGTAGAAACAGGTTCGCGGGCTGTTGCGTGCTGGGGCTCGCAGCCGCCACTAAACGTGGCCCCGGGACGGATGGCGGCAGGATGAAGTGGCCACGTCCTGCCGCTATGAGACAGGGCGATTGCCGGGGGGACCGTTTGTCCCCCCGGGAGTGGGCGCAGAGCGCGGGCACGGGGAGGATACCGGAAGTATGCTTCGAGCGATTCCCGGTATCCTCCCAAATCGTGCGGAAGGGTCACCGTGGGGTTTTTAGTGGGTAGGTCTCGCGCCCGTTAAAAAATGGGCATGGGGAATCAAACACACCCCTCTCGCCTCTCCCCAAAGTGGTGGGAGGGAGTCTTTCGAAGATTTTCCCCACGAAAAAAAAAAAAAAGAAACAAAAAAAAAAAAATTCATCAATTGATATTATTTTACACGATTCTTATTATGTAGTAGCTCATCTTCATTATGTTTTATCTATAGGTGCAGTTTTTTCTATTATTGCTAGATTTATTCATTGATACCCAATTTTTACGGGTTTAGTTATAAATAAAAAATGATTAATTATACAATTTATATTAATATTTATTAGAGTTAATTTAACTTTTTTCCTCAATATTTTTTGGGTTTAATAGGTATACCTCGATGAAATTCTGATTATCCAGATTCATATTATTGTTGAAATTTATTATCTTCATTAGGTTCTTTATTTCATTAAATAGATTAATATTATTAATTTTTATTATTGTAGAAAGATTAATTTCTAAACGATTAATTATTTTTAAATTTTATCAATGTTCATTAGAATGATTACAAAATTATCCACCTTTAGATCATTCATTTAACGAAGTACCTTTTATTATTAAAATTTATTAATAATATTATATATAATATATCAAATATGTTGTTTAAATATGTTAAATATATTTAAAATCGCGTTCGTCCGGGAAAGAATAAATCTTGACCGCGATTCCCGTATCTGTTTGTGTACGTGACACTTCCGGAAGGTTACGCGGTCGCCGAGTTCGTTCGACGTACCGACAGTTTAAAACCGCGGCCGTTTACGTGTTTTCGTACGCCGACCTCACGCGAAGATTCGCTTCAAACGCCATTTAAACGGCTTAGTGACGTCAGCGTCGAGAGAGAGAACCATACCATTTATTGAAACGAGATCGACGATCGGACTCGACAGCGCCACGTCGCGACGACAAGGCACGACCGAGTCTTCGTCTGTCGATGCTCGACAAATTTTTTGATTATTCAAGATCTCGCTCCTTCAGTACGTGCTACGCAGAACAAGCGAAACGCTTATCTGCTATAACTAATTTTGGACTTTATGTAAAAGAATTCTCATCGTTGCTGCGATTAGAGATTTCGAACAAATAATCAACCGAACGCATAAGTGGTCGCAGTGCACGCCGCGCGTGACGCGACCGCGAGCGCGAGGAAGTGATTGTACGTTGCAGTCGTTGCTGCGACGGCGGCGTAAGGGCCTCATTGTGTAAGCACCCAGAATCCCTTTAAAGCTATACGGCTTCGGAGCCTCCCAAAGGTCCTACCGATAGTTCGGAGTAGTATAGCTATGGGGATTCTAACCCATGGCGCAAATGAGGGGGCGTGGGCGAGGGAAGTGTGGGCGCGGGGGGGAGTGCGGCGCGGAGAACTCTGGGCGCGGGGCCTGTGGGGAGTGGAAGATTGGTTGCGCGCACACGAGCCGCGAAGTGGGGGATGTCGCAATCGTGGAGGGGATTAGTCCAGGCCGAGCCGCCGCGGAGACCTCTCCAGACCTGGCCCGCCGTCGGAAATTTTTTAAGAGGGTGGTCATTCCCTCCCTCGGTTCGGTATGAAAAGTTTTCGGGGATCATTCCACCCCGCGCTGAATATTTTATTCTAAAGCTATCATGTATATATAAATTATGCATAATTTTTTAAATTTGTGCATTAATTTTTAGAATTTTTAAATGTAGTAAGTAGATAATCCTAAAGAATTACGTTTTAGATTTCTTGACTTTGACAGGATACTTAAAAAATGAATTTGCTCTATTATTAATTAGGATTTTTGGATCATATGAACCTATTTCATAATAATATCACTGTATATCATTTCAAGATATTGCTATAATCAATTAATAACATTCACTTAACAATTGAATTTGCTCTATTATTAAATAGGATTTTTGGAACATATAAAACTATTTCATAATAATTCCATTGTATATCATTTCAAGATATTGCTATAGTCACTTTATTATATCCACTTAAAAATTGAATTTGCTCTATTATTAAATTCGCCTCCACTGCCCTACCGGGATGGTGATGATCCGGATGAGGATGCCGGCGATAGCCGCGGTGAGGGTGTGTTGGGGGTCGGTGATGATGATGGTGAGGGCGAACGGTGCCGCGGCCGCCGTAGGGGTCGCCGCATGGGTCGCAGTCGCCTGACTTGTATCCACGGCCCACGCAACCGTGCGACCATTTCTGGCCCCATTGGTTGTTCTGGCGGTGGTGGTGGTGGTGGTGAGCCCTAGAACATACAATCATTGGGATAATATTAACACATTAAGCATTAATCATTCAAAAACAATACAAAGTATTACATACCGGTGTCGGCGAGGGCCTCTGGGGCGGCGGCGGCGAGGGAGGCGTCGAGGGGGGTGGCGAGGGAGCCGGTGGGAGCCTCTGTGAATTCTAGAATATAGAAATGATATATTACTTATGATGCGATAATTGTATGAAAATAATATTGTGTACACACCTCAGACCTGCCCCACATATCGAATGCAAATGAGCTCGCTGCATCTCCTGCCTCTTGAACGTAAACCTTTATCTTGAAAGATGCATAGCTTTGCAAAGTAGGATGTCTTTGTTCTTCATGTTCTTCGAATTCTTCACCCTCCTTGCACTTATCTTCTTCACTGACCAACCTCTCCCTTATTCACACGCATCTCCTTTCCCCCTCTTCTCTGAACATCTATCAAACACCTATCGTACTACTTCGAACATGCATCGAACCTCTATCATACCCCTTTGAACGCGCATCAAACATCTATCATACCACTTTGAACATCTATCGTACCACTTTGATCATGTATCGAATGTGTATCGAACCACTCTGAACATCTATCAAACGTCTACCAAACGTCTATCAAACGTCTATCAAGCGTCTATCAATCATACCACTCTGAACATGTATTGTACCACTTTGATCGCATATTGAACCGCTTCTACATAATAGTAATTATAACTATAGTCTTAATCTAGCGTACATCATGTGCAGGAGGTTAGGTTGGGGAGGGTGAAGAAACAAAATTTTTATATATATTTATTTACGCATTTCTCTCTGGCGTTTAGACCACCAGTTGTATATTTTAAATACATTTTGCATGGCACAATGCTTTGCGTGTCTGTCACATCGTAAGGTATTAAGTGCATTTAGCTTTTTAGAGATATGGTATCCTCGTAGTCCATGTCCAGTGTCTCAATGATCACGCTCGCTCTCGCATTTTCATCGAGGAAATCCGCAAGCCAGTCTCGTTTCTGCAGCCTTTTAACATATGCGATATGCGGTGCGTCATCTTCTTCATCGACCGCATCGACAACAGCTTTCGTAATTAGCTGTTTAGCCATACTGTACGGAACGCCTCCATCTTCCCACCGTAGTCCGTGATGTTTTGCCGTCAACCACCGGATGCATGATTTGTCAGATTTCGTAAGATGATATTGCGGCTTCGAACTCCCAAATATATAATGCGAGAGAATTGTTCCTTTTCGTAGGACAGCCACTTCCTTCACAACAAATCTTCCATCAACACTGAACCCCTTGCAGGTCAACAAATGTTGGTACGGTCATTATCGGAACAATTTAGAGATCCGCTCACTTCCAAGACAGGCGGGAGAATGCGGTCTTTCTCGAAAAGCATCTCGATTTTCATGATGAAAATTTGTACGTATTTGGCACACGAGAGGGCAAGTAAGTAGCGTTGGGATTTAATTGATTTTGCGCACCACGTTTGTCAGCGGATTGTATTCAACCACCCGATCATGCAAAATGAGACAGTAGGCCGTTGTATTTGCTGGCACATTCTCTTTACAATCGAATTCTATGCGCACGTCCACGAGCGAAAACTAATGCTCAGGTTTTGCCCACTTTCCAAGGCATGTAGCAGCGATAGCCTATTAACATCGTTTAGCGTCACATGAGGCATCCGCCATTGCACTTTAAGTAATTCAATTTCTGGTTCCAACGTTGGAGGTCCAATTAGAGAATTGTTATCGTTGCGCGATCGTATTAAAATCAATTCGTGACGCGCATTAATAACCATGCGTTTGTAGTCCTCGCAAAATCCCAGCAAATATTTGAGCGGGACGCAAAAATTGAAATGATTTTTCACTACTAGCTCGTCGTGTCGTTTCAAGCCCCATCCAGCATTCTCCATATTTTTGTCATCATCGGATGTCAGTGATACATAATTTTTAAGCGTGCTAGTTATCTCAACGTTTCTGTTGCGATCAATCTCCACACCATTCAGCTCATATCGAATCTCATTAAATATGAACGCCATGCAATTATTCCCCAACATCACCGTTGAAGCATCATTTGGCTTATGTATCGTCAATTTCCCCTCCACGTAGAGGAAACTTTCACACGGCAATGTGTATAAATCTTGCTGTTGTATAGGTATTCTTATCTCATCACTGTGTCCAAACGTTGTGTTAACGTATGGGTTGTATGTGTGAGTCTCGAGCTTAACAATGCGATCATCAAACGTCGGCTTCCCTCCAATGCTTAGAATGTCAGCCATTTTCAACTTAAATGCGCACAATGAATCCCAATGATTTCAAAAATGCAGTGTTTGCAGCACTGAGCCTCTGCGTTTTAGCGTACTCAGAGCTGTTGTTGTTGTTGTTGTTGTTGTTGTAGACAATTTCGTTTGGAAGAAACGTGTTTCTGGAATCGTTCAACACAAGCATCTCATTCGTTCGCACCACAGGTATTATCGTCGTCGTCGCACGTGCAGTCTGATGGTAATCTCTTCACCTCGAAAATCCAGCAATCGTCCGTTTTGATCCACAACGCGTATCGTTAGATCCGTAATGATCCATGCGGTGATTATAAGGTAAATGATCTGTGCGGGCGTTTCCGATATCTTATATCCGGGCGGGACTCTCGGAGAAAATTCATGTATCGTATGTACACGCTTCCCATTGTTGTACGCGCCAGCGGTCACACTACATTCAATGCGAATAATGTTTACGCTCATGATATTAATCGGGTCGTCCGATTCGTGCCACTGCCCCGGTTCTAATTCCCGATTCGCCGAGAATCCCAATAGCGATCCAATGTTATTGGGTTTCGTAAAGTCTACGGCAAACGAGCAGTACAGCTCGCTTTTCATGGTGTTGTTGTTGGGGCGTAACACTATAGGATACATATCATTGTCACCATCATCATCATCGGTACCACCGAGATTTTGAGGATATCGCTCAAGTAATCGCTGCTTCAAATACTTGGCAATGGCTTCTAGTTCTTAGGAGCCGTGGGGGAATCGTAATGTATTCGTGGCCAGTGTCGACGCTGTTGTTGTTGGTGTCATAGTTTGTGGTGACGTAGAATTTATCGTTGCTCGAGTCGATGTTGGGTATTGTATGATACGTTTCAAAGGTTGTTAGACCAAGCTCGTAATCATCGTCGCTCAAATCTATGGGTGGAAAGTAGCTTACAAGGAGGGTGCTACTCTTGCCAGTTAGAGTCAATGTTAACGACATATTCCGAGAAACTGCTCGACTAGTACTGAATCAGAGTGGCGGGGGACAATCCTTAAATATGGTGCCAATCGTTTGTAGAAAGCGTAGACATAGTTGTCCACAATTGCTCTGATCATACTCCTGATAAGACGTTCGATTGTATTCAATTTTCACATCATCATTATCCAAATATTGTGTCAATTCCTTAGGCGGTCGAAGATTGCGAAAGCTGTCGAAGTATACAGCTCGATGCCCTCTCTTCGCATACGCCTCCCAATGAGTCCCCGGTCCCTCGACATTGTCCAAATTCACGATACCGCTCTCGTTTCGACGTACTCCTCCGGCTGGTAGCGCGTTGCGCATAAAACACCTCTAAAGAATGGAATCCGCATACGTTTTGCCAACGCATTCAATTGCATGTCGGTAGTTACACCCACAGGCATTTTTATTGTCTTTTCGGCGTTTTTTTTTTTTGTTTTTTCGTTTCGAGATTCCCTGTCCGCGCTTGTATGGTGACGACCTTTCATGGAGCGCTTATGACGCCGCATTTACTGCAGCTGACGTTGCGCTGCCTTATTATCGTTTACTGCCTTGGCGATCCCCGCCGCTCCGCAAGCTAATGATCCGAGAACACCTAGCAGCGGGAGAAGTGGTAATATACCACCCCGTTTGGCCACTGGAAGAATCCGCTTTTGCGATGCTTTTCTTACAGTCCATTTGCGGGGTTTTGTTTTCATCCCCATTCCGATTTTCGTCTAGGCCTTCATAGCTGCCCAAACAGCTGTAGCAGCTCCTCTTTCACCCAGAGTCGAGTCTCGCGCAACGATGCGTTTCCGCGCTTTGTCAGCGAGTACGTTATCTGCTGCGTGCCTTTCGCCGAGGTCGTTGCTACGCGAATATGTAATATCGTGTTCGCGACACGCTGCGTCCAACGGATTGATGCCTCGATCACCTCTAGAAAATCGTTTTGCCAGATGAGTTCCTGGACCACAAAACTGATATCCTGGGATATGTAATTCGATAGGAAGCGCGTTTATCGCTCGATTTAACAAACCACCGCCTTTATTTACTCTCGTCGGCAACATTCGCTGCAGTTTTTAATCAGCGGTGCTGGACCGTCGATATGCGTTCGCTGCCAAGGGCGATTATAATGTTCCAGACACCGACGATACTGCCGAACCTCAGAATCGGCTTTTATATGCTCGGGGAGTCTGTCCCACAACTGGTCAATGTGTCTGCCAAATTCGTGAAGTAGAATAATCTTTGCTATATATATCAGCTGCTCAGAGGTTATGTCTCGAATGTCGCAATTATCCGGCAGAACGAGAAGCATTTCGAATACTGAGCTGTTTTGCTTCGACGCGGACCTATAAATAGGACGCATAGTCGCTTCGATGTGTCAAAAATCATTTTCGCGGTTTGCAGCGAGGATGCGATTCGTGCGACAACCTGTGACTATACGCGTGACAAATTTTGATGATAAATCGCAAATGATGTCCTCGAAAACAAAACAAAGACACGGTAGCATGCTGCCAAACACTATCCGCAGACTCATTTGCGGCCCATCAAATTGCGGAAAGACCAATGTGCTGGTGAGCTTGTTGGAAAGTCCTCACGGCGTTCGCTTCGAGAACGTGTAAGTGTATTCCAAGTCGTTGCAGCAGCCGAAATATCAGTATTTGGAGAATTTATTGGCTCCGATAGATGAAATTTTCTACTTCACGTTTTCAAATAACAGTGACGTCATCCCACCGAGCGAATCGCTTCCGAATTCCATTTTTATCTTTGATGACGTGGCATGCGACAAGCAAGATACGATACGAGAATACTTTGCAATGGGGCGCCATTCGAACGTTGACTGTTTCTATCTCTGTCAGACGTATGCAAAGATTCCCAAACATCTTATACGTGACAATGCAAATCTGCTGATTCTGTTTAAGCAGGATGGTACCAACTTGAAACATATGTACAACGATCACGTAAACACTGACATGTCTTACGAGGATTTCTGCGCTTTGTGTCGCAATTGTTGGCAACGGGAGTACGGTTTCGTGGTGATAGACAAGGATTGTGCGATGTCCAATGGACGTTATCGACACGTCGGTGGAAAAGCAACGTCTGCGGCACAATGATTGATATCGATAGTCTGGAGATTAAGGATCGCGAGAGAATAGCGAAGGAAATTGCAAAACCAGTGATTCCATTCGCAAGAAACCTGTTGTTGAGCCCTTAAAACATATTGTGGAAAATACAACAGCGACAAAAGCTGACATGCCATCGCTGACGAGCACGAACGTTGAAGGGAATGAAACATTAACACATAAACCAAAAATCCAACTGAAAGGGAACACATCGCATAAGAGAAATAGAAAACGATTATACACGTCATCGGAAAATTCGCTCGTAACCTCCACACCAGTTCAATCGAAGCGGAAACAACCGAATGTCATGTCAAAACGATTCACCGGTTCCGCCTGCACCAATAAATACATTTCCCGATGTACAGTCGATCACAACCAATGCTGAAGACGTTTACGAAACTTCTGCCGATGAGTCATTTGCAACATCTATTAGGCATGAACTCCAAACATCCGAGGGGCAACAAACATTTCGCAACCATTTCGGTCCGTTGGGGCAAAAATACATGCGCGCAATCCTAAGTGGTGATAGGGATACGATCATGGATCATGTGTATGGAGTATACTTTGACAATAGTGGAACGATGCTTGGGGATAAGGCTTTCGATATGGACAAGGATGATAATATAATCATAGATGGTGTAAAATATGGAGGAACTCCCGGTCTTTATGAACTTATTTTCAAGAGAATTCCCGACGACGCCATATACACAGATGCTGATAGGCAAAAATACAAAAGTATACTACTGACAACAAATGCTCACAGACGTGGCCATAACGCACAAAATCCTATAATGGGTAACAAGGGATACAAGTATAAACATGTAATTGCACCGCTATTACCCCGTGTATCTGTCAGTAAGGCAGGGAAAGGCCTGCCGGTTCCGCATGTCATGCCGGTAAATTATAACAAGATCGATTACGTGCACTGGGACGATCCCAACGAGCTGGTGGATCGACTCCGTTTGTTGGAAGCGTCGCGTCAGACGGGTGACAACTCGCATGGCCATGAAATTCTATCGATTATAGATGAACTCCGCGAGGTAGGCCTCATTATAAATTAAACCGCGCCCCCATGATGTGCACTGTATGCATTGAGATGCCGATCAACAAATTTGGGGTATCGCTCGAGAAGAGCGGAGCAGCTGGAATGGACTATTACAAATGGAGCGGTATGCTTCGAAATTATGTGCGAGACAATGCTCTTTGCGTGGCAGGTGCAGACTTTGATGCAAAATCACGCAAGATACGACGCGTAGCACAACCCGCAGCCGACAGCAATGCTGTCAATAAACTATATGTGGAAAAGAGCATTAAACTTTTGAGAGAGCAGCAGGAAGAATTGGAGAGGAAGCTGATTGTGTGGCAGAGAGATATGCTAATGTTGCAAAACAGTGTTCAAAAGATATCGCAGACATTGAATCCTATCCCGCAGCAGAATTGCGATGGAGAATCATGCGAGACGGTTGAACATGTCCAGAATTATTTTGGGACGATGGGAAGCACATAATACATGTACGCAATAATTATCACTTCATTCGTGTCAAAGACATCTCTGCGATCAAACATGTCACCATTATCGAAATCCAAAAGTAAAGAAAACCATAGCCGCAAGAAGCGACAACTTGTTGAGGAATTGCTTGCCCCGGCTCGAAGACATTTCCCACGGAGGCGTGTCATAGTCCATGGATACGATGATCTGTGGCAAGCTGATGTTGTAGAAATGTGTCCTTACTCGCGATTCAACCAAAGTCACCGCTATATACTCACCGTCATCGATGTGCTGGAGCAAGTATGCATGGGCGGTACCGCTCAAGACTAAAGGTGGTGCTGAGGTGACTAAAGCGTTTGCAAAGATATTTAGAGATCGATATCCGAAAAATTTGCAAACCGATCAAGGAAAAGAATTTTACAACGCTGATGTGCAGAAACTTTTGACAAAGCATGGTATTAATCATTATTCAACGTATTCGGTGATGAAGGCATCCGTCGTTGAACGTTTCAATCGAACCTTGAAGAACAATATGTGGAAACTGTTTACGCTCAATGGAACCTATAAATGGATTGATGCGCTACCGCGTCTACTTGCAGAGTATAATGCACTAAAACATAGAACCATCGGAATGTGTCCTTACGATGTTACTGCGATCGCCGATAAGCTGCTAGCTACAGTATACAGCAACATAAAGATCGCTGCTCCAGCGAAATTCAAGTTGGGCGAGTTTGTGCGCGTGAGCAAATTTAAAACCATCTTCGATAAAGGCTATACGCCGAATTGGTCAACGGAGGTGTTCAAGATAGCCAAAGTACAGGCAACTAATCCCGCAACGTATCTGCTCCTCGATTCGTGTGGAAAACCTGTTGCCGGAGGATTCTACGAAGACGAGCTGCAGCGTGTCACCGATCCTGATGTGCATCTAGTGGAAAAAGTGTTGCGTAGGAAGGAGATAAGGTATATGTTATGGCTAGGGTTTGATAAATCACACAATTCTTGGATAAATAAAAATAATGTATTGTAACATAATAATACATGATTCAATAAATACAATGATACATATTGATGTGAGCAATTTTATTTTTTTTACACAATAATTCCACTATTTGTAAGAAGGAGTTAATAAATACAATAATTTCGATTTACAACGGTATTCTATAATGTCCCCAGGGCAGAGTGTCGGTCGAATCGGGTACGATATACCTCTTGTCATCGTGTGGACTTAGAGCGATTTTGGCTTCCGAAATGGTGTACACATTGTGCAATTTTGACCGTATACATGATTGCCTGCGAACCATTTCGATCTCCTTGTGCAAACACTCTGCGTAGTCGTCGAAAGTTATCGTCCTAGTTATGACATTGCTCTTGACGCCTTTCGCCTTTTTTCGTATTTTTTGCCATCTACGCCGAGTGCATACATTTTCGATCTAAGATCTACGAATTCGGTCATTATCGCACCGTTATTTTCGTCCTTCATCAGTCCTGGGACCTTCTTATTTACATTCGGCATATTATATGCATTGTCAATTGGATAATCGCTTGTGTCGAACCTATCGATATTCCGCTTCATGGTTTCATAGATATCCTCGCATTGAATGTGATATATGAGGCTATCGGTGTCTGTGTATAGAATTTGACAATTTTGACCATAGAGTGGAAACATATACTCGTGGTGAAATTCATACAAACAAATTTTGGATATGTCCAAAATGCACATGCCCACGTATATCGGTTTGTTGAATTTCACCTCGAGTTTTCGCAATTCAACAGTTATTAAATTTTCCGAAAAAACACTTCTGCTGTGGAAATTCGGTTTCGCGATCATTGCCTCCGCGCCATATCGCCCTTCCCAACGTGTCAAAAGTTTTACATCCACATAATTTCGTACATTTTCCATAGTTTTACCAAATACTGCGTTGTTCATCAATTTATACAAATTTTGTTCAAAATCATTCTTCGCGGTTGTTCTAAACCGTGTGTTGAGTTCGATGTAATCGCGGAGCCAGGGGGATTGATCGAATTGTAGGATACGATGCATCTTTGTAATACGAAGACCGTGTTTTGTACACTGTTGCAGGCTGCGGTAATGTATAACGTAACGCTGCTTATCGTATACCGTCGCGAGTAACTTGTCCTGCCTGCTGCCAGGTGGTTTGGCACGCGTCGGACAGAACGGCAGATCTGCATGAGCATCGTGCAGACGTTGCGCATATTCTAGATCTACTTCGAGAATGTACCCTGTTTGGAAATTGGAATCAGAGTAGGACCTATAGCCGATGTAGAAATTCTTCTCGGCGATAATCGTGGAATCATCTCATAATACCATGGCATACATGGAACACACTATTCGACAGCTGTACAACCATCGAGGAACGTGCACAATTGCCTGGATCATCATTGATGTGGATTGATGAATTAACGGTGGAATTTTGTCAGATTTTTGATTCGCCGATTGTAAAGATGACAATGGATACTAAGTCGCTGTATTTCAAACCGAAATGCCACAGGCATTTTATTGTCTTGTCGGCGTTCTCGGTACGTTTGATGAGATCTAAAAAAGAATTACATAATGTTCTCCTACGAAAATATTTACAGCTAGCGAAAAAAAAACAACACATCATTCGGCTCGTAAATCTATTCTTTCTATTTATAAAGCATTGTGCCATGCAAAATGTATTTAAAATATTCAACTCGTGGTCTAAACGCCAGAGAGAAATGCGTAAATAAATATAATCAATTTTTAATATATTAAATCTAAGGCTGGACCGTCGATTTAATTTATATTTTATATTTTATATTTTAATCAGTTGGACGCAGCGTGTCGCGAACACGATAATGCATATTCGCGTAGCAACGACCTCGGCGAAAGGCACGCAGCAGATAACGTACTCGCTGACAAAGCGCGAAAACGCATCGTTGCGCGAGACTCGACTCTGGATGAAAGAGGAGCTGCAATTTTTCGAGTAAATTTTTCGCATTTAGTATACAGTATGAAACTTTTTATTTCTTGTGTTTCGTAATGATATTAACCATTTTCTATAACGCGTTTGCAAGAGTTTGACCAAACCTAACCACAGTGAACTATAAAAATCTGAATTTATACGAGTACTAGAATAATAAATAGAAAGAATAGATTTACGAGCCGAATGATGTGATGTTTTTTTTTCGCTAGCTGTAAATATTTTCTTAGGAGAACATTATCTAATTCTTTTTTAGATCTCATCAAACGTACCGAGAACGCCGAAATGACAATAAAAAATGCCTGTGGGTGTAGAAAAAAATTTTCGGGGGTCATCCCCTCCCTCGGTTCGGTATGAAAAGTTTTCGGGGATCATTCCCCCCTCTTAAAAAATTTCCGACGGCGGGCCAGGTCTGGAGAGGTCTCCGCGGCGGCTCGGCCTGGACTAATCCCCTCCACGATTGCGACATCCCCCACTCCGCGGCTCGTGTGCGCGCAACCATCTTCCACACCCCACAGGCCCCGCGCCCAGAGTTCTCCGCGCCGCACTCCCCCGCGCGCCCTCACTTCCCCTCTCCCCACGCCCCCCTCATTGCCCCATGGGTTAGAATCCCCATAGCTATACTACTGTTCGGTACCGCCTCGTGGAGTGTTTACCGTGTAAAGGCCACTGCGAACCCTCTCCGAAAACCCGTCGGTGTACGAGTCGACCGTACACTAAACGGCGGAGTTCGGGTTCAAAGCGCCTCCTTTCCGTCACGCCGCCCACCACATACGGTCCCCGTGAATACGGTCGCCGGGTCGGCTTTATAGTGCGGTTGGACCAGCCCGAGGTTTTCTGTGTAAATTCGCTTACTGTGCAGTCCCCGATATTAACGGTCGCTGTACAGTAGATATAAAGTGTAGCAGGAAAAACACGCCTCGCGCGACGTTTATACGTCACCCACACGGTGTACGTGCTCACGGGACCCACTCACTTGGAGCCTTACAACCTCCATTTGGTGACCCGTCCGTGGCAATGCAGACCCCCCCGATAGAATCGAGTCAAGTCCCCTCTGTTCAGGGCAAAAGTCTCGTCGATAGTTAAAATAAAAAACTATCCTCGAGCAACGTAATACAGTCCACTAGATTACGCTAAACGACAGCTGATCACCCCCTCCGAGCGCACCGATAGTCGCTAGGAGAGCGAGTCGAACAGCTGACGAGCGTGTTTACATTACGTGCACGCACGTATTTAATTTGGTCGATCATTTGTTTCAGTAATCAAGGATCGATACAGCCAGGGCAACACCGGTGAGGCCTGCCATCCCCTGGCCGTTGCAAAGAAAAAATATATTATTTTGTTTATTTGATTTTAGTTTTCTTTTTTATTTTTGTAAAATAAACGGTTTGTCGCAAAGCGACAAACGAAAAAACAAATCAAATCTGTACAAGTTCTCTTTCCCTGTCAACTCCCTTTTTCCGGACCACGGTTAGAACTCTTAGATTCTAACAAACGGTCCTTCGAGCCGGATTGAGTTCCAAAGAACAGGAAAGAGTTCCAAGTAAGTTCACGTAAGTCGCTGCTAACGGGACAACTTAAGTTCGTGTTGATTATCAAATCCTCGAATAAGAGATCAGCATGGCTATGTCAAAGGATGAGGGTCGAAGCGAGTTCGATGGCGATCCCGATTCGACATGATGACAAGGTCTATCTCTAATTTAAAGAAACGTGGGCGAGCTCAATACACTGAGGTGCCACTCAGGTCAAAGCTCGCCACCGTGTCCGAACAATACAAGGAAGCTGTAGAGCGGTACTTGTCTATTCGAAGAAAATATACCCCTGCGAAGCGCAACACGTGCGACTTCCTTGTAACAGGGGGTGTAGAAACAAAGGAGACCGAGTACGAGGAGTTACAGGTGTACGTTGCTACGGAACTGACCAGACTAGCCCCTGAATCCAAAGCGGCAATTACGTCGGTCAGCCCGCATGACGTCGCTATCGAACTCCCAAAACAACGTCTCCCCAAGTTCGGAGGTGATCCACGTAAATGGGGACATTTCGCGGATCTTTTTACTTCCGAAATAATTAATAATCCGAGGCTGTCAGATATGCATCGACTGCAATATCTGAACGCCTGTCTGGAAGATAAAGCGTTGGCAGCGATCGCACACCTCGAAGTTATCGATGATAATTTCGAAGTGGCGTGGAAAACCTTGAAAGAACAATTCGGGGTACCACGTATCGTAACCGCCAAACTGCTGAATCAATTAACAAAATTGAAAACGATAAAAATGGATGATCTGGATAGCCTAAACCAGGCCGTCGTCGTTTTCAAGCAGGCCCTCGCGGCACTCGAAAAGCAGGGCACAATTTTGCAGCAGCGAAATTGGCTGCTGGCCCACAGCATTCGAAGCCACTTGGAAGGGTCTCTGAAAGCTGAGTGGGAAAGGTCGCAGTGTCTCTCCCGAACTATCCCTCGCACACCAAGTTGATAGGATTCCTGGAGGGACATGCACGGGTTCTGACCATGTTAGACGATGGTCAGAGCAAGCCTGCGACCGAACACTCACCGAAGCACAAAATACGCAGTCACAACTCCGTTCTAGAAAGCCCTGCTGGAAAGAGTGTGACCTGCGAATTTTGCGGCCTCGAGCACAGAAAGACCAAATGTGGTGCATTCCGTAACTTGACGCCGAACCGCCGCTATCAATTCATAAAGATAGCCAGCGGTGCTTTCTCTGCTTGTCACCTCAGCATGGGAACGTGCGTTGTCCTTCCGAGGAGGCATGCACGAAATGCAATGGCAGACATCATTCTCTGCTGCATTTCGAGTCCTTTCGGAGCGAAACCGAAA
The DNA here is from genome assembly GCA_030068185.1 of Colletes collaris. Lineage (NCBI taxonomy): Eukaryota > Metazoa > Arthropoda > Insecta > Hymenoptera > Colletidae > Colletes > Colletes collaris. The sequence continues at coordinate 161,068 of JASGYR010000189.1, read as the reverse complement.
GTCGCAAACCCGCGACAATGGATTCGCAAGACAAACGCCAGAAAAGTAGGTCTACGGCCCCACCAAGCCGTCCGCAGCAAGCCGAACGAGCTGCTCTTACCACGACGTCACAGGCGACGACGTCACAGCCCGGTATGTCACACTGTAACGCGAAAGGTGCAGACGTACCGACAGCTGTGCTGTTAGCCACGGCAAACGTGCGTGTGTACGGAGACAACGGTGCGTCGCGAATCGTACGCGCACTGATTGATCAGGGTTCAGAGTCGACCTTCATCTCCGCGAATTTGACAAATGACCTCACATTCTCGCGAAGAAACCCCCCAGCCACAGTAACGGGCTTTTTTTTTTTTTTTTTTTTTTTCGTGGGGAAAATTTTAGAAAGACTCCCTCCCACCTCTTTGGTGAGAGGCGGGGGGGGGATTTCCCGCGCCCATTACTTTTATAACAGGCGCGGGACCTACCCACTAAAAACCCCACGGTGACCCTTCCGCACGATTTGGGAGAATACCGGGAATCGCTCGAAGCATACTTCCGGTATCCTCTCCGTGCCCGCGCTTTGCGCCCACCCGCGGGGGGACAAACGGTCCCCCCGGCAATCGCCCTGTCTCATAGCAGCAGGACGAGGCCACTTCGTCCTGCCGCCATCCGTCCCGGGGCCGCGTCTAGTGGTGGCTGCGAGCCCCAACTCGCAACCGCCGGCGAACCCGTTTCTACCCCTCTGAGGCCGGCAGCTAACGGCCGCACCAGGCCACCGAGGGTGCCGCACCGTGCGCCGGACCCGGACAGGAGGCACTGCCACCCCATCCGGTCCGACCCTACGCCGCCTGGCGGGAGGGGGCTCCTATCAGGACCCTCCCCCCACCCCAGCCAGGGTCATGCGCCACGCCGAGGGGGCCGCCCGCGACGCCTGACGCCCAGGCGACGCTCTCTCGCCACCAAACGAGCATGAGCCTCAGCACGCCGCTGACGCTCGCACTCCCTTCCCGCGGTCTCCTTCTGCAGCATTACGCTTTCGCAGAAGGAGGCCACGGCCCTCCACTTCTCCTCGCTGCCGAGCATGGCGCGCACCCTGCCCGGCAGCGTGAGAGTCTACCCGATGACGCCGACCAGGACACGGCGCTCACCCTCCCATGCAGCACAGACCTCGAGGGTATGTTCCGCCGTGTCTTGCTACGGTAACGGGCTTGGGGGGCGGCCAAACCCGACGAATCAAATACAGCGTCGAGATGAATTTGGGAACGGTAAACGGTACCATGCCGACGATGAAGACGAGAGCGTATATCGTGCATAAAATCACGAGCTACGTCTCGCTGCGTCAAGCGCTCGCCCAAGCGCTGCAAATGGCTGGACTCGCTGCTACGGGCGGAAATGCTTGCTCTGCAACGTTCTCGAATCGCTGGACACGGCGATTCGTAAGTTTTGGGAAATCGAAGAACTCCCTTCGACCTCGGTACGCACAAAGGCGGAAGAGGAGTGCGAAAATGCATTTCCAAAAAACCGTCGTTCGAGATGCGACCGGGCGGTTTGTCGCCCGATTGCCTTTTACAAACCCGAGACCGGACGAACCGTTAATAAATTCCTATCGAATCGCTCTCTCCGCTCTCAGGAGGTTGAGGAAAAAATTGGACCCAGATCAGACCCTCGAAAGAGAATACACAACGTTTCTCTCGGAATATGAAGAGCTGGGTCATATGACTCGAATCGAGCCGATTGACGAGACCAGACTCTATATTCCACATCGAGCGGTCATACGCATAGAAAGTGCAACGACAAAATTAAGAGTCGTATTTAACGCGACAAGCCGAACTGCAAGCGGTCGCTCGTTAAATGACATCCTACACGTAGGTCCAAAATTGCAGAACGACATCACGTCAGTTTCGACCCGATGGCGTCTGTATGAATACGTGTTGGTGGCCGACGTGGAGAAAATGTTTCGACAGATTCTCGTCGCCCCGCAGGATCGTCGTTATCAGTGCATTATATGACGCACACCCGAAACCGAACAGCTCAGTGCGTTCGAGATTAAATACCGCAACGTACGGTACGGCGTGTGCACCATACTTGTCGATGCGAACACTGCTCGATCTAAAAATCAGGACGGACACAGGTACCCCCTTGCCGCCCCGATACTCGAGCAGGACATATACGTAGACGACGTTTTTATGGAAGCACCTGATACGTCCTTGTTAGGAGAAAATTCGCAACCAAGTTTGCGAACTCTTACAAAGAGGTGGGTTTAAGCTGCGTAAATGGGCAGGAAATTCGCCGTTATTATTGCGAAATATCCCCAAAGCGCCCACTCCCACGCCGTTGACCTTACCTTATTCGACGACAGCGAATTGAAGGTATTAGGCTTACGCTGGATACCGTCCGGCGATTATTTTTATTTCAATCTGCAGCGGTTTCAGCCGTCTGCCGTGCCGATGACAAAACGAAATTTGTTTTCGTAGATTGCTAAGTTGTTCGATCCGCTCGGCTGGTTATCGCCAGTTGTGATTCGTGCAAAGATTCTGATGCAGTCCCAATGGCTGGAGAAAATCCAGTGGGACGATCCGATCTCAGCGAATACGCTCAATACGTGGAATACGTTTTGCGTGGTTTGGAGCAGCTTAAACAAATTAAAAATCCCTAGATGGATTAATTACGGAGCCGACACAATTTCCGTGGAAATTCATGGATTTTGTGACGCTTCGCTCGCAGCCTACTCAGCTGTCACATATTTACGTGTGACAACAATGAACAATGTCACCTCCTCGACATTGATTATGGCAAAAACGCGAGTGGCTCCGATTAAAACGCAGTCAATTCCTGTATTGGAATTGAACGGCGCCGAGCTGCTCGCCGAGCTCATTGTGCACGTGGAAAAGTCACTTTCGTTGAAGGTCGACCGAATAATCTGCTGGACCAGATTCCACGATCGCACAAGCGTGGCTGAGAAAGCACGCCTCCACATGGAAGGTTTTAATCGCCAACCGTGTGTCAAAGGTACAAACATTACTACCGAATGCTGACTGATGGCACGTTCCCACCCGCTTCAATCCCGCGGATCTGAATTCGCGCGGAGTGGAAGCTGCGGAACTCCTTCAGTCTAAGCTGTGGATTTCTGGACCAAGTTGGCTAACAGAATCGGAAGATTGTTGGCCGAAAACGCCGTCGTCCATCGAGACCGAAGAAGGAAGCGCAAAGTGCACACCCACGTAGCAATTCCGGAGAAAGAATGGGAATTCGTATTTCGATTCTCGAACTGGAATAAGCTGCTTCACGTAACCGCATGCTGTCTCAGACTAAGGAGACCGATGCAAGGTGAGCGAAGGTCATACGATGCAAAGATCGTTGAAGCGTCCAAGATGCAGCTCGCAAGCGAAAGAATTGTCCGCTACATCCAGCGCGCGCATTTTGCAAAGGAATACCTGTGTTTGAAACCCTTTTCTCGATGATAAAGATGTCTTGAGAGTCGGGGGAAGATTGGAAAATGCAGCACTGACATGGGAAACTAAGCAACCCATCATTTTTCCGAAACATCACGTTTCCACGATGATAATTCGGCAGTGCCACATTGACACGTTGCACGGGGGACTGCAGTTAACCATGTATACAGGGGGACAAAAATTTTGGATTCTCGGTTGTCGAAATGCTGCGCGAACGGTGATCCACGGATGCATGCGATGCGTTAGATGGAGGGCAAAAACTCCCACGCAAATCATGCAGGATTTAATACCTGAGCGTTGCCGCGAGGCGAGAGCATTTTCGAACTGCGGAGTGGATTATGCAGGACCTTTCCGTGTCCGCGACTCCGCAGGTCGAGGAAAAACCGCCCACAAAGCGTATATAGCAGTTTTCGTCTGTTACGCGACGCGGGCCATCCACATTGAACTCGTTCACGATTACACGACGAGTGCCTTTTTGGCCGCTTTAGATCGATTTATTGCACGAAGGGGAATTCCGTAATGCATTTTCAGTGACAATGGAACGAACTTTGTCGGTGCAGATCGAGAATTACGCCAAAATTTCGAAGCGGTGTACAACACGCAAGAAATGCGTAATAAATGCAGTCAAAAAGGAATTAGGCGGAAATATAACCCACCGAGTGCACCGCACTTCGGTGGCATGCAAGAAGCCGGTGTGAAATCGGTGAAATTTCACCTTAAGCGGACGCTGGGCGAATTCACTCCCACAAGTGAAGAATTACAGACGTTGCTCTGTAAAATCGAAGCAAGTTTAAACTCGCGACCGATTGATGCTTTGAGTGATTGCCCGGACGATTACGCGCCGCTCACACCGGGACATTTCTTAGCCAGAAGCCCGTTGAACGCACTCCCGACGCAATCGGTGGAAATTGAAAAACTCTCCCGTTTAACACGTTGGAGGGCGATTCAAAAATTCCATGAACAAATCTGGCGGCATTGGACACGTTATTATCCCCCGCACCTCCATAATCGATATACGGGGCGTACACCACAAAAAACATTAAAACTACACGACTTAGTTTTGGTGCAAAACCCTCTCCTGCCCCAGAATCAATGGGAAATGGGGCGAGTAGAGGAGGTATTCACCGGCAGGGATGGAAATGCACGTGTTGTTAAAATACGCACGGCAAAATCCATCTTTACGCGACCTATTACGCGGTTGTGTAAGCTGCCTGTGGAAGATACCGAGTCGGAGACGGTTATCGACGCCGACTAGGTCACATAAAAACAATAACAGCCAACGGCCAAAAGTGATCGGAAGGTGAGAAACGATCGTTTCTCGAAACAACGATGTTGATTTTCACCTGACCATTGTCACTTGAGGTTTAAACGGATTAGTGGGGGTTACGAATCCACCAATCTGAGTTGGATTATTGGTAGGGCGCACCTGGGAATACGAGCGCCCCGACACGCCGCGGAGCCGAAAATCGTTCAGTTCAAAAGAAACTACGATGAGCGACGCAAGTTCCGGAAGCCACCACGTCGTGCGCGGAAGAGACCGCCGTATCGCTTTCGGGTGACCCCGAAATCGACGAGCGATTCGGGAGAATTTTGCGGCTCGGAGAGACCACCACGGCAGCACCGCAAAGCGACCAGGAAGAGGTGATGCTCAGTTTCGGCCGGGAACAATTTCATATTCCCGCCCGAATTCTGACCGCCGCGAGGAAATACCACTGTAGGGTCCCCGGAGGACAGTATGTCCTCCGGTGGGGACCAGAGGGCCTCCTCCGGTCCTGCAATTTCAAGGCGGACAACCCGGACGCAGCAACCGCACCCGCGGCTCCAACCCCGACAATGGCCGACCCCGCCGTACGGGTTCCGCCGCCGAGGCGGAAGCGAAGGAAGCCGGCAAAAGCGGCCATGGCCGACCCTGGACCCTCCACCAGCGGTCTGCAGAGGCCCACACCAGCACCAAAGGCCCCGGGCAAAAAGCGGAAGCGGCCTTGGCAACCATTTAACCAGATCGCGTTCACGAAAGCGATGGCGGATCAGATGCTGACAACGTCGATGCGTTATTTGCATCAAGCTGCAGCTGGTCGCACTGGGGGAGGGCCAAGCGTCTCGCGGAGGAGGGGGCGCAACGCGTCGTCGACCGGATCAGAGGGATGGGGATGACGGTGGCAGTCCATAAGACCGAGGTGATAGCGTTCCATTCACCTCGGCAGGATCCGCCACCCCCTCTGATCCGCGTGGGTGAGGCTAATATCGAGGTGAAGCCCCAGATGAGGTATCTGGGGCTGATCCTCGATAGCTACTGGCGCTTCGAACCAACCTGGGTACAAGTTCTCTTTCCCTGTCAACTCCCCCATTCCGGACCCCGGTTAGAACCCTTAGATTCTAACATATGTATATATATTAATTTTAAATTATATTATAGCAGAATAGTGCAATGAATTTAAGATTCTTATATAAAAATTATATTTTTTGTTAATAATTTCACATTGATACATATTTACTTTTCAAGATCCTTGTTCGCCATATGCTAATAATTTACATTTATTTTATAATATTACAATACTTGTAATAGTTATTTTTATTTTATTTACATTAATAATTATATTAGATATTTTATTAAACAAATTTATAAATCGTTATCTATTAAAACATCATACAATTGAAATTATTTGAACAATATTACCTATATTAATTTTAATATTTATTGCATTTCCTTCTTTAAAAACATTATATTTTATTGATGAAACATGAAATCCTATTTTCTTTACAATTAAATCTATTGGTCATCAATGATATTGAAAATATGAATATCCTGAATTTAAAAATTTAAATTATGATTCATATACAATTAAAGATTTAGATAATAGAGATATATTTCGTTTATTAGATGTTTATAATCGAATAATTATTCCTTTATATTCCAATTCGATTATTAACTACATCTTCAGATGTAATTCATTCTTGAACAGTACCTTCATTAGGTATAAAATAGATTCAGTTCCTGGACGAATTAATCAAATAACTATAATTTCAATACGATCAAGATTATTTTTTGGACAATGTTCAGAAATTTGAGTTTTTTTCAGTTCAAAGAACTGATCATAAATTTTATATCTTGGTTACATTCTATAAATATAATTATATAATTTTCTTTTATAATGAAAATTCATTTCTATAAATTACTTAATTCTATATTAGAAGATTATTATTTTTAGTTTTATATAAATCTATTATAATAATATTATTAGTATATATTTGATTAATTTATTGATTTAAATTGTTATTTCCTTTTTAATTATAAAATTAAATCTATAATTATATTATGGATTAATTTAATTTTTAAAGAATTTAAGTCAATTTCTAATGAATTTAAATCAATTTTTAATAAATTTTAACAATTAATTCCTGGTTGGGATTGTGGATGGCTGGTACAGCCTTATCCAAACTTAGACTTCGAGGTGGAGAAGGTGACCGGGAAAATGCGTTTTTTCACTGGGCGGGGTAGCAGAGCAAACGTTGTAGGCGGTTTGGTTTTATACAGAATGTGAAATATATTATAAACCTCACTACACTCACTGTATACTTTGTCACAAATAAAACACAGAATACAAAAACGTTCGCGTTTGAATCCCTTGATGGTTGGTTTGTTGAGAGACGTATTGCTCGGTATTCGATTGGTTGAACTGAGGCGTAATGCTCGGAAAAAGGCGCTTGTTCAAAGATGCGTAGCATTATATACGGCGGGCGTGTGTGTCGCGGTGGCGAAATATGGAATTTCGTGTGGTCGTTATCGACCCAGATCTATTACGCGATTTGGAGTCAACAGATGTCGTTAAGGGAATCGCGTACAATTCCTGTTACGAGCCAGGGCCGTGCAGCGTGCGTGGCCTGCGAGTGCAAGAGAGAGTATGGAATATGGTATCAATTTGTTAATTAGGTGCACGGACGAACCCGATGCAAGATCCCTAGAGCCTCTAGGATGGAGTCACTTACGGACGAACCTGGTGCGAAACCAGGGAGCCGTAGGAGGGTGTAATGTCGTGAACGAACCCGATGCGTAATCGGGGAGTCACTAGGATGGTTAATAACGACGCAGACGAACCCAATGCGAAATCGGGGAGCTGCTAGGATGGTATTAGATTGCGTGGACGAACTCGATGCGTAATCGAGGAGCCACTAGGTTGTAAGAATTTGTATTTGGATTAAGGATGTGTTAATTGACCTCGTAACTTCAATTATTAAATATAATATAACCCTAGCGGTAAGGTTATATTATTGTGGGAACGTTTAACTAACAATAATCGCTTTATATAACGATGGGTTAGAGAAGATAAGTAACTCTGATTTAATAATGAAACTAGATATATTCTTAAAACAAACAAGAAAGATACAAGTGTTCTGTGTGTGTTTGTCACGTCCAAAGAATAATTATAAATACCTAAAATGTTGTTGCTCGGTGTTGACGCACTGGCGATGCGGGAGGTAAGTCGGTTGAAGCTAAAGGCCGTAATAGAATTTATGCCGGTTCACGGATTCTATATGGTTTAATATTGATACGAAAGGGTACTGTAGCCCGATCTCACTAGATATAACTGACTATCAAAATCGTAGACGCGTAACGAGAGACGTGACGTTGACTCTAAACGTGACGATACGATTATGATCCCCCGAGTAATGAAGTCGAAGGGTTTATATACCCAAAAATCTGTGGGGGCGGATTGAAAAGTACGTTAGAAGTTACCGCCTTCGGTATTCTCCGAATTGCGTTAGTACGCCGGGCTACTATATCTCGACGGAAGTGACCCCCATTCCAAAGATTAGATACGTAGCAGGGCGATTTCCCAATGCACGCAAGTGACAAGAAAAATTTGACGGACGAAACGTTCGGCGTACGTAACATTCTAATAAATTTAAATTAATTTTTAATGAATTTAAATTAACTTTTAATGATTATAAATGAATTTTTAAATTATTATTTACCATATATGTTTAAATATCGTGTGAGTCCGAGACGTAAAATCTCGGCCGCGATGCCCGTATCTATAATGAATTCGCATAATTCCAGAAGGTTCTGCTGACGAAGAATTTTTATCGTCAGTTCAGTATACCGCGGCCGTTTACGTGTTTTTCTAGCCAGCTTCACTGGAATTCTGGATTCGGAGAATAAATTCCAGAAATTGTGTTGTTAGCGCCGAGACAGAGAGAAGAATCGATTTATCGAATCGAGATCGACGGCCGAAACGCGGCAGTGCCGCATCGTGGCCATGCAGCGCGTAGCCGCCCGGGCCCAGCAGCGTGTCTTGTCGCTACGCGGTTCTGCGCTTGCGCGACGGAGCCCAGCCGGGGCCGTCGCTGCTTGCAGATCGTCACGGTTCAGTACTGAGCCGTCGACGATCGGGAGCAGACCTGTTAGCGATCTCGCTCCGTTTTCTCGCACGAGCTCCGAAGAGTCGAAGCCTTCAGCTCGCTCTTTGTTAATACGCGGACAGCAAATAGATTCATTCAAGGAAAATCTCGTCAAAGCGACTTGAGATTTTCCCACGAATATAAAGGACAATCTGCCTGTCGTTGCAGCGATCGCAGTGCACGCCGCGCGTGACGCGATCGTAGACGCAGGATTGTGATTGAACGTTGCAATTCGTTGCCGCGACTGCGACGTTGGGGAATCGGTGTTCAGCACCTTGAGACCTTTCCAAGTGAATACGGTTAGAGCCACTGTAACGGAAATATCGATATACTGATATTTCCTGGCGGTGGTTCACCGTTCGAAGGAACGAAGAACCCACTCGGACCACTCCGTCTGGTGTACCACATAGAGTGCACCGACCGGTGGAGTGGTAGTTTCGACGACCCGTTCAAGCCGTACGGCGTAGGAGCAACCGGAAGGTAGATACCCAGGTATTTTTATCCCTTCGCGGTGTTCACCGTGCACCGGGCTATAGAGAACCCGCTCCAGTGATTCAGTCGTGAGGTGACAAGGTAGAACACGAGCGACCACTGTGAGCAAAGGGGTTCGAAGCACTGTCCTTCCACCGCTACACCCACTACCAGTTGTGAGTTAACCGCACTGGGCTGTGACCGTAGGGTGGTTAGTGATTGCAAAGGACGTCGTCCTAATTCGGCGAGCCGCAGGCCAGTTCCTCGTGAAGGGAACCGCCGACGAGGGAACCACGGCGGGCTGCCGGGCGTTTCCTTCAGGATAAGGAAACGCTGTCGAGGCAGCTGTGTGGGTAGGCCGCAGGCCGTTCCTGAGGAACCGCCGACGAGGTACCCGTACCAGGACGAAGCGTCCTCTTGCGTGGGTGGCGTCCGAACGTCACCCGCACGGTGAGCGTGCTCGCGGGATATAGCCATTTGGAGCCTTACAACCTCCATTTGGTTTCCCGTCCGTGGCATTGCTGAGCGAACCCGGTAGAACGAAGGACAATCTCGTCTACCCGGTTACGTGCGTCGGTGAGATCGTAGCGAGCGAATTTCACTGACCAAAACAAAATAATACAGTCCACTTGTTTCTGTGCCAAATCGGCAGTTCACTCTCCTTCGAGCACACCATACGGTCGCTTGGAGCGAGAGATAAACAGCTGACGAGCGCGTTAACATAATAGCTGTCTGCAAATAATTATACTTCTTGTATAATTTTTTGTTACAGAAGACCTTAGAAGGAAAGGAAAGAGGAGACGCGGCCGAAGGGTCTGAGCCGTCGTCCCTAGAAATTTCTTTTATTCCGTTAAGTTTTTTGTAATTTTGTAATTTTTTGTTTATTTTCGTAATAAAAATTAATTGAAAACATGTACCAATTCTCTCTACCCTATCTTCTCCCTCGTCCGGAACCACACCGTTAGAGCCCTGAGTGCTCTAACAATATATTATTTTTATCTTAAAATTGTTTTTATTACTCTTATAGTAATTTTATTTTTAATTTATTAGAAATTTATAGAATAAGTATTGATTTAATACCTAATTCGATAGAAAGAATTGAACATGAAAATTCAATATTGTGGGTAAATTATGAGGAAAATATATTTTTGTTTAAATATCGCGTTAATTCGATGCATATAAGAATAGTAGAATATTATTCGTCAACCGGTATTGTTTTTCTGCGTATGTAGCCGACTCGAGACTGTTCAACTCTCGTGTCTGCTACGCGAAAACAAGACAGGACATAACACCTGTCACATACGGGTTTCTTCGAAGCATCACGCGATCGACGAAACGAAGCGTGATTTCGAGGTAACGTTTCGGCGCGTGTAGAGAGAGAAGGTACGCCAATAATAAGTTGGACAAAGACGTATTCAAATTCGTCTAATGCGCCGCTAGCCGGAGATTCTCCCCTCCGAATTTGATTAACCGTGCTAGATCGTCACTCTTAATTTGGAATCGGCAGCGAGCAGATGGGCATACGATCCCGCTCCCCCGTAATTTCCAAAACTGCCGACTAGTTCAGAGTTACTCGAACTTTCGGAGAAATTATCAACGTGGTACGGAAGTTTAAGACGAAAAACGGATTGGCAATCCATCCGGTAACGTCGCTACTTCCACACTCGTTATTTAATTTCAATCAAAATTAGAGTCGGAAACGCGAGGAAGGTCTAGACGAAAACGGATAGGGAAACCATCCGGTACCGTGAATACTTCCACAACCGCTTACCAATTAAAAAGACTCAGGTCGGAACACGACCTGATTAATTGACTGTAAATATCTCGCATGTTATAATCCGAGATTTCGATTTCAGCAGTGGGTACGATCCACCTCAGCCTGAATACAGACTAGTATCCCTGTAATCAGAGATTGTGTCCGAGGTATTCAGCAGTGGCTACGACCCACCTTTGTCTGAAAAATAAAAAAGGATAAGAAAACACGTATCCCTGCAATCAGAGGTCGTGTCTGAGGTATCGAGGTTGACTCTCGAACCTCTCTTGACTATCAAACGGCTCGGAACCCACAATCCAGGGGCGTATAAAATACCCTGGGTGGATTTGCCACCTTCTAGTCGAAGTGTGGGACAATTTTCAATCCCAGCTTACGGCGAACCGCGAGAACACGCCCAAAGATCGCCAGTCTAGTACGGTCGCTGCGCGTAGGACGTTGATTCATTAAGCTACGTGGTGTCAGGCCCAATAGCAAGTCGACCAAAGGGCGCCGTTGGCAAACCTGCATCACACCGTGCCCGTACGCACGCAAGAAGGCCGAGGATCGGGTGCGGTTGCAGCCTCACAACCTCCATCCGTTACCCTCTCCTACGACAGTCGAGACCTGCAGTCGAGGAAGAAACGAGGTTGAATCTCGTATTCCCCAAAACTGCAATCAGACGTTTCCCGGTTTAAAGGGAACGCACACAAACATATAGAGTCCACTAGCTTAGCTGCGTAACGCGGCGGCTGGAGTTTTTCCGCTCCTGAGTGCGACAAGCACAACCAGGAGCGCGTGAACATTAAAACGAGACGGAGAGAGTGACAAACGTTACCGTATATTTACCCCTAGTTCCGTCTCTTTTGTTTCAGAACAGCGTGACGCGAGCAGCCGCCAGACGCCCCCTCAGGGGTTGTGTCTGGCAATCGTCGGTCGCAGTACGGGGCGTAGCGACCCCGAGGTACCTGAAGCTAATCACACCGTAAGCCTCCTGTTGGTCGTCACAACGACCCACTTACAATTCCATTTTTTGGTTTTGTGAATGGTACGTGACGACAGGAGAAGCGGGAGCCTTGGCTTAACCGCCTGAGCCAAGAGTATGGCGACTCTATAAAATCGCCCTCCAATCCTAAGCTATGGTGAGCGGCGATGGGATGCATGGTTGGGGGAGAAGGCCCAATCCCAAGCGACCACCTCCGGGGCACATGCCGAACCCCTGGAGTATTAGGCTTACCCGGGTAAGGCGGCTCTGCCCGGGTGGACCTTTTTTTGTGACCTACGCTTGGGATTCACATGGATTTTCAAAATAAAACGGGGATGGGACGGGTTGTTTCGGTTGGGGAGGACGAAGACGGTGCTGGGGCTGGAGTGACGGTGCTCGCGCCTCACTCAGCGCCTGGCCTGGCTTCGTGGAAGGTGGAGGAGGACGACGAGACTGCGTCAGTCTCGTCCTTCTCCTCCACGAGGAGCCACATAGGCTCCAAGAGGAAGCGGACGGGGCAGGCCGTCGACGGAGTGGACCGGGCGATGAACCCGGTCGTGATGGTGAGTTGCCTCAGGGACGAGGTGACCGAGGAGATATCCGAGAGGATCTCCTCGTCCCTGAGTCGGGTGGAGACGGTGGCCGCTGCCTGCTCCTTGAAGGGGCAGAAGACCTGCGGGGCAGACATCCTTAGGGAAGCGGCCCAGAGGATGAGGGAGGCGGCGCAGGAGTTGTGTGGGCGAAATGCCCGGCTGCAGCTCCAGTTGGAGGAGGAGCGACGGGGGAGGATGAGGGCAGAGGCGCGTTGGAACAGCGCAGCACTCCCTCCTATACTCCCTCTTCCTCCACGTCCACCACCACGACCCACGGTCGTGGAAAAAAAGCGGAGTGCGGCGGCGGTGTTGCGGGGACCTTCCACCCGCACTCCGCCCGCGCAGAGTTCCCCATTCTCCTCAGAGGATGAACTTCTGAGGAGGATCGGCAACGTGATCGATGGCAAGCTGGCCGCCTTCCGGGAGGAGCTCGTCCACGGAGGTGCGGTCGGCGGGAAGGCGAGGGTGGGGGGAGGGAAGGCTCCTCCCACCGTGGTCGTTCCGGTGCCGCAGGTCGCGGCCACCCAGGGGGGTAGTGTACCTGTGGCCCGGTGTTCGCGTCCTCCACGGCACCATCCCAAGGGGGGGTGTCGTGGAGCGAGGTGGTAGGGCGGAAGGCGAAGAGGGCGACGAGGAAGGCCTCGCAGCTGCGACATGCTACCTCGCCGCCCGCGGCCAAGGGAAAGGCCGCGAAGGTGCGACCAGGGCGCCCCCTTAAAACGGCAGCAGTGACGCTGACCGTTCCTCAGGGGGACGACCTGACACTCGCACGGGCGATGCAGCTCGCCAGGGATAATATATCCCTGGAGGAGCTCGGCATCGCTTCCGTGAGGGCAAAGAGGGCCGTGACCGGGGGTTTCCTTCTGGAGATCGCTGGTCCACAGGGCGGCGAGAAGGCGGACCGACTCGCCCAGAGGCTCCAGGAGCAGCTGGGCGAGCGGGGTGTGCTAGTCGCCCGGCCCACGAAGCGCACAGAGTTGCGCATATGTGGGTTGGACGACTCGGTCACCGCGCAGGAGGTGTCCTGTGCCCTAGCGAGGGCGGGTTATTGCCCCGAGAGAGACGTGCGGGTCGGAGAAATACGCAGGTCTCCTTCCGGCCTTGGGTGGGCTACGCGGACGGTTTGGTGGCGACGGGTCAACGCCGTTCTCCATTCTGGAGCACGGTCGGGGTTTCATCGCCGTGGACTGGGGGGGAGTCGCCGTAGTGGGGTGCTACATCTCGCCCCGCAGCGGTCACGCCGCGTTCGAGAGCTGTACTTTCTGGCCGAGGTCGCGGCATGCGTCCAGCGCTGCGCGGCCCGGTCGGTGCTGGTCCTGGGGGACTTTAACGCCAAGTCGGTGGCTTGGGGATCACCTAGGACCACCGTTCGCGGCGGGATCCTGGGCGACTGGGCGGCGGGGCTCGACCTTCGGTTACTGAAACGGGGGTCGGAGCACACGTGCGTGCGGCGATATGGAGGGTCTGTCGTGGATGTTGGATTCGCGACCCCCAATGCCGTGCGCATGGTGTCGGGTTGGCATTTGGTCCCGGAGGCAGAGACACTCTCCGATCACCGGTATATCCGGATGGAGGTCTCTGCCGCCGGGGCTGCATCCCGGCACCACCGCCCGGATGGCACCCCACCGCGCCGCTGGGCGCTTCGGCGCCTGGACAAGGATGCACTGATGGCAGCTACCCTCGCTGCAACTTGGCCGCAGGTGGCGGCCGGCTCGGGTGCTAGTCGCAAACATTTGCGACGCGTCGATGGCCCGAGTCGGGCCGGCTTCTCCTCGCTGGGCGGTGATCTGCGGTCGGCCGCGATCGCGGAATTGCGGGTCGCGAGCGTCCGCGCCCGACGCCAGTACGCTCGCGCCCGCCGTCGTCTACGACCGGACGATGGCGTGGCGCGAGCGAGGGCAGATCGACCTGTATGAGGCATACCGGATGGCGCGGGTTGCTCTGCAGGTCGCCATCAAACGGGCCCAAGACCCGGGCATGGAAGGATCTCATCCAGACCATCGATGACGATCGCTTGGGGCGCCTGTACAAGGTGGTGCTGAAAAAGCTCCGCCCGTGGGCGCCCCTCCGTCACCGAGGGTCTTGACACCCGGCTGCTGGAGGACGTGGTCAATACTCTTTTCCCAACTCGGGTGAGGGGACCACGTCCTCCGGCGGAGGCGGCAGTCCCTACGGAGTGGGCGGCCGAACTGGTGGTCACTCAGGGGGAGCTGACCGCGGCCATCAGACGGCTCGGGGCGCGTAACATGGCCCCGGGTCAGGATGGTGTGCCCGGCCGGGTTTGGGTCTTGACCCAGGGCGTCCTTGGGGCCGACCTCAGGCGGATGTTCGACCGATGCCTAAGGGACGGGCGATTCCCCCCCAGTTGGAAGGTGACGAGGATGGTCCTCCTCCGGAAGGAGAGTCGGCCCGCGGAGTCTCCCTCCGCATACCGGCACATCTGTCTCCTCGACGAGGTGGGCAAGCTCTTCGAGCGGGTGATTGCTGCCCGCCTCGTCGAGTACCTGGCGCGGGGCGCCCCCGGCCTGGCCGACTGCCAGTACGGTTTCCGGGAGGGTCGATCGACCATCGACGCGATAGGTCGTGTCAGGGCCCTCTCGGAGACTGCCGTGTCCCGGGGAGGGGTGGCTTTGGCAATATCCTTGGATATTGCCAACGCCTTTAACACCCTGCCCTGGGAGGAGATAAGGAGGGGGCTCGAATACCATCGGGTCCCCCCCTGTTTCGGGGCGGTCATCGGGGATTATCTCCGAGGCAGGTGGATCGAGTATCCGGACCGGGATGGACATATGCGGCGGGAGGTGTTCTGCGGGGTTCCGCAGGGGTCGGTCCTCGGGACACTCCTGTGGAACATCGCGTACGACCCGGTGTTGCGGGCCGACCTCCCCGACGGCGTCAGCGCCGTGTGTTATGCAGATGACACACTGGTGCTGGCCGTCGGGGCGCACTGGGGGAGGGCCAAGCGTCTCGCGGAGGAGGGGGCGCAACGTGTCGTCGACCGGATCAGAGGGATGGGGATGACGGTGGCGGTCCATAAGACCGAGGTGATAGCGTTCCATTCACCTCGGCAGGGTCCGCCACCCCCTATGATCCGGGTGGGAGAGGCTAATATCGAGGTGAAGCCCCAGATGAGGTATTTGGGGCTGATCCTCGATAGCCACTGGCGCTTCGAGGAACATTTCCGCTGCCTGGTCCCCCGGCTGGAAAGGTTGGTCGGTTAATTGGGCCGGATTCTGCCCAACCTGGGGGGCCCGGCAGGCCGAGTTCGCCGCCTCTATGTGGCAATGGTTCAGTCGGTGGACCTATACGGGGCCCCCGTCTGGGCGGACGACCTGGCGGCCTCCCGGCGCAGCATGACGATGCTGCGTCGGGTGCAGAGGCGGATGGCGCTAAGGGTCGTCCGCGGGTACCGGACTGTGTCGCATGAGGCGGCGACGGTTCTTGCGGGATGCCGCGCATGGATCTCCTTGCGCGGTCGCACGCGATGATGTATCGTCACCGCGTCGACCGTCTCGCGGGGGTGTGGGTGGCCCCGGTAGTGCAGGAACCTGCTTGGGGCGAGTTGAAGCGCCAGGCCCGGCAGTTCGTGGTGCACGCGTGGCATGAGCGGTTGGCTCTGCCTACCGCGGGGCACCGGACAGTCGTGGCTGTTCGGCCACTTTTGAGTGAGTGGCTGGACAGGGGCCATGGAAGCCTCTCCTACCGGATGGCACAGGTGTTTTCGGGGCATGGCAGCTTCGGGAGATACCTGTGCCGTATAAGGAAGGAGCCGACGGCGCGTTGCTGCCATTGTGACGCTGAGCAGGACACGGCGGAACATACCCTCGAGGTATGCACTGCGTGGGAGTGGGAGCGCCGTATCCTGGTCGGCGTCATCGGGCGGGATGTCTCGCTGCCGGGCATGGTCTCGCTGAGGCTCGCGCTCGTTTGGTGGCGAGAGAGCGTCGCCTGTGCGTCAGGCGACGCGGGCGGCCCCCTCGGCGTGGCACATGACCCAGGCTGGGAGTGGGGGTCCTGATAGATCCCCCTCCCGCCAGGCGGCGTAGGGTCGGACCGGATGGGGTGGCAGTGCCTCCTGTCCGGGTCCGGCGCACGGAGCGGCACCCTCGGTGGCCTGGTGCGGCCATGGGCTGCCGGCCTCCGAGCGGTAGAAACGGGGTCGCGGCGGTTGCGAGTTGGGGCTCGCAGCCGCCACTAGACGCGGCCCCGGGACGGATGGCTTCAGGACGAAGTGGCCTCGTCCTGCCGCTATGAGAGAGGGCGATTGCCGGGGGGGGGGCCGTTTGCCCCCCCCCCCGGTGGCCGCAAAGCGCGGGCACGGGGAGGATACCGGAAGTATGCTTCGAGCGATTCCCGGTATCCTCCCAAAACGTGCGGAAGGGTCACCGTGGTGTTTTTAGTGGGTAGGTCCCGCGCCCGTTATGAAAGTAATGGGCGCGGGGAATCCCACACACCCTTCCCGCCTCTCCCCAAAGAGGTGGGAGGGAGTCTTTCGAAATCTTTCCCACGACAAAAAATAAAAAAAGCCGCCAGACGCCGGCCAGACAGGCGAGGATTTTGTCGCGTAGAATCGCATTAAGATCGGCTGTTCGCATTTAAAGACTAATAAACGGCGTCGTCGAACCCTTTCGACGACGCGAAAATATATATAACGTGTGACGATTACTTTTCCATCCTCCTATTCCCTCGTGATCCGGACCACCGTTAGACGAGGTTCTCAAATCAACGTTTGAGCCCTCCACAATCTAACAATTTTTAATTATATAATTATTTAAAAAGAATTCGTTAAATTATAATAACATTAAATCGTCATTTTAAAATTATTGTTAATAATCAATATTTTCTCATTAGATGTCTGAAATGTAAGAATAGATCTTTTAAATCTACTATAGTAATTAAACAATTACTTCTAATGAATTAATAAATTTTAATTCCACAAATAATACCATTAAATTGAATAAATTTATATATTTATACATTAATTATTGTTTTTATTATTATAATTATAATTTATTTTATGAAATATTATACAGAAAATAAATTAGATTATAAATTGAGAATATAATTTTTATTTTATAAATGATGACTAATTTATTTAGTATTTTTGATCCTTCAACAAATATTTATTTATCAATAAATTGATTTATAGTAATAATAGTATTAAAATTTATTCCATTAATTTATTGATTAAAATTATTTATAGTGGTAATTGAAACTATTAGACATATTATTTGTCCGTGAACATTATCAATTCGATTAACTGCAAATATATTAGCTGGTCATTTATTATTATCTTTAATAGGATCATCAATAAATAATTTATTTTTATTAATTTTACCTTTAATAATTATTATTCAAAATATATTATTTATTTTAGAAATTTCAGTATGAATAATTCAATCATATGTGTTTTCAATTTTAAGTTTATTATATTTTAATGACTCTAATTAAACTTAAAATGATAAATTATAATCATCCTTTTCATTTAGTTACTTTAAGTCCTTGACCATTAATAACTTCATTATCTTTAATAAACTTATTTATAAAATTTTAAATTTATTTATATTTAATAATTTAATATTTTTATTATTTAATTGAATTAATTTATTAATAATTATATTTCAATGATGACGTGATGTAATTCCTGAAAGAACTTATCAAGGATGTCATACATTAAGTGTGTTGAATATAATAAAATTTACTATAATTTTATTTATTATTTCAGAATTATTTTTTTTCATATCTTTATTTTGAACTTATTTTCACAGTTGTATTTCTCCAAATATTGAAATTGGTAGTATTTGACCTTGTTTAAATAACGCGTCAATTCGTTATTAAGAAACGGCGGTTAAATTCTCGCGTGATCTTTTGAAAAAAATTGGACATTTCTTATACGGTGTTGTCCTCAGTGTTCGCGACATTCGAGAGCCTTCTCTGCGCGTCGTGAAAACCTGCTTCGGGTGTGCAATACCGGTGTAGAAAAATCAAATTTACCTCTCAATCATAGTCACGCGATCTGGCCCAGTAACGGTTCCATGAGAACAGGTGTTACTACGCCGAAATAACAGAAGAGGATTCAAAATTAAAACGAGACAGACAATTTCCCCTCTCGCGATCGCGGATAAGAGGGTCTGTCTCGAAACTAATCACTTCGCTATCTGGTTTTCTCGTGACGAGTTCGCATCTGCGTTTCAAACCGACCTCGTCCAATCCCGCTTACCGCGATCACGATATACGCGCGCAATTAAATCCGTTTAATTGTATAGTTGCACCCACAAGAACCAGAAACGGAACGAGAATTAAGACTGTGATGAATTCGAAAAAAAAATTAACCTAGTCGGATTTTCGTGATGCCTCACGGTTTCGTGAGTTTAGTGATCGTTGTTGTGAACAGAACTCGTTCTGGAAAAACGCAGCATTGAAACAAATTTACCAGTAGAACAAGCCGCTGGCTGGAGTCATAATCGTGTGTGCACTTCAATAGTGTTCACGATTAGCATCGCCACCGTTGCGTCAATTGTTGCAATGCATAAGCGATTTCCACATTTTGCACAACCGGTGGCTGATAACAATCGTCGTAACATTTAAATGAGTGTCTCTGATTGTCGCCACCGTTGCGTGGAAGGCACACGTACCGCTGTAATCAGCTGTCGTGCAACGAGAATCGAGAAAAACTTCTCGGTTTTCCTTGAATTTTTGTGCCGATTCAAACACTCGGATAGGGGCCTTTTGGCGTATACCCTGAGTTAAGGATTGTCGTTTCCGAGGGTCGAAATTTCAGTTTAGAGTACCACCCCGCATAGGGGCGCATTGTTTGGCGCATTCCCTGGGTGCTCTCCGGGCTGAATTCGGATTAGATCGCAACGTCGGTCACTCATCACCAGTGTTATTACGGACACCTCCGGTGTAGAGCGACGCGTTCAAAAGGGCGCCGTGGTGTAAGCACCTTGACAGCTTCAGACGCTTCTAGCGCAGTTAAGGGCTTGCAGATCACACCGGTCCCCGTACGGACCAGGAAACGACGCTGAATTCACGGAGTGGACAATTTTGGAGCCTTACAGCCTCAACTGTGTGTCACCCTCCAGCCAAAATTCAAGTTTCAGCAGCTGATGGGAGAGATCGAGGCTCAAATCTTGTCTTCCCCATCTGCTGTTAAAAATTTTCCAGAACTGCAGTCGAACGTTTCTCGATCACACGAGAAACGTTTGCCAGTACCCTGATCCACTAACACAGTTGCGTATCGCTGTGAAGGAATCCCGCTCCTGTTTATCATAAACAGGGAGACAGGAGCGTGTGGATTGAAGCGAGTCAGACAAACGCGACGCGAGCGTTGTCAAGAAATATTTACAGCCGAATTTTTGGTCTCTCTTTGTTGTGGACGACCGAGACGAGAGCCGTAGTTGGCCAAAGACCACGGCCAGGTTTTTACGAGGCCCACTAACGAGCTCTCAGTTTTTTCCTGGCGGTTTATTTTTAAAAATATAAATTTTCTTCATTTTTGTTTTATTTTAATTTTGTTTTTTTGATTAAATTTCAAACATTATAAATAAACGCGGCCTAGTCGATTGACTAGTCGAAAGAAATTTATAACTGTATACCGGATTCACTTTCCCACACATTCCAACTCCGTCGTAATTCAGGACTCAACGTTAAAGGGTGAGAGCGACCCATAACTCCGCACCTATTTTAACAGAGACCTCCTAAAATATTTTAATATTTAATCCTTTATGATATTCCTCTTTATTAAATTCAATTATTTTTAATTTCCTTCTAGGGTTTGTAATTACATGAAGACATAATTTATTATTAAATAATAAATATTATTTTATGGAAAAATTAGTTTATTAATTACAATTATTCTAGGAATTTATTTTTCAATAATACAATATTTAGAATATAATGAAGCAAAATTTTGTATTAATGATAGAATTTTTTGTTGTTCAATTATTTTTATTTATTAACAGGATTTCATGGAATTCATGTAATTATTGGAATTATATTTTTTAATAACATGTTTATTTCTGGAATATCAATTAACCATTTATCTAAAATTCCATCATTATCATTTTGAATCACTTCATCATGATATTGACATTTTTGTAGATATTATTTGATTATGTGTTTATCTATGTTTATTTATTGGATGAGATATATTAAGAATTAAAATGATAATATAAATTAATGATTATATATATAGTGACATGAGAAGATTATTACAAATTAATTTCGAATTAAAAATTTATTATTTATAATATATATATATAATTTATAATTATATGTTTATATTTTGTATTATTATTTATTTATTTCTTTATACTTACTTTTAATACAAACTTATATTTTAAAATAATATTGTTTAAATATCGCGTCAATTCGACGTGCAAGAATAGTGGTAGAATATTATTCGTCACCCGGTAATTGTTTTTCTGCGTATGTAGCATATCACTCGAGAATGTTCGGCTCTCATGTCCGCTACGCGTATCGACAAGACCGGATACAAAAACGAGTCACATACGAATTTCTCTCGGAAACATCACGCGATCGACCAAACTACGCAGAGATTTCAAGCTAAAGTTTCTAAACGCGTAAAATATAAAAGGAAAGAAAATCGAAAGATATACAAAGACAAACTCAAAATCTGCTACAGCCCCGCCAGTCGGGAAATCGCTCTCCGGAATTTGACTCTCCTTGTTAATTAAGATCACTCTTGATTTGGAAACGAGGTCGAGAGCAGATGGGCATCCGATCCTGCTCCTCCCGTATAGACCAAATAGAACGAATAGTGTAACCAGAGCTTGTCGTTCTTTCGGAGGCCAGTTAAGGCAACGTGGTGAAGAAGGTGCAGTGCGAAGAACGGATTGGGGTCCGATCCCGGTAACGCCAATACTTCCGCTACACGTTTTAGCTGGAAGTTAAAAGAGTCGGAAACGCAAAGAAGTGCAGTACCTAAACGGATTGGGATACTGCATCCGAAAATTACCAACGACACTCTGCCGTTTATAAAGAGGAATCTCGTGGGTTATATCCGAAAGTTTCTAGTTCAGCTGTAGGAAAAAGCCAACCTAAGACTGAAAAGATACGTATCGTTGGACCGATCGGTCGTATCCGAAGTTTCGAGTTTGACCTTCGAACCTCCGCCTTGACTGTCGAACGGTTAAAACCCCACCTAGACGGGCCTTCGTGTAGTGTATTCCGTTAAGGTGTGGCTTGCCGCGCCTCCAGTCAGTGCTAGGAATTTTAATTACGTGTCCAGCATCCAGGCGACCTGGCTGAAGCGGTATTTCGAAAATACGCCAACGTGTGCGTGGAATACCGCTTCAAGAGCAATAGTTGGGAAAATGCACGCTAATCGTAAGCAGAGTCGTTGCGAGAAGACGCAGACAAAGGTACAGTCCCACACCGTACACGGACGGATTACAAGGACAGTAAGAAACCTGAGAGATTCGACAACTTATTTGGAGCCTTACAACCTCCATCTGTTTGCCCTTTCCTACCGACTTGGTCGAGATCCCGCAGTATAGGAAGAGATCGAGGTATAATCTCGTCTTCGCTTAGAACTGCAATCAAACGTTTCCTGATTTAAAGGGAACATAAATAAATACAGTCCACCTGTTTCCGAGGCGTAACGCAGCGGCAGAGAATCCTGCTCCTGAGTGCGACTAAGCGACAGCTAGGAGCGCGAGAACTTCCAGAACGAGACGGAAAGATTGACTAACGTTACCGTGTTATTTACACCAAGTTCCGGGTCCTTTTGTTACCAGAGAAGAGTGAGACCAGCCGACGACTCGTCAAACGTGAGGCGGATTAACGCGCCAGAGGCCGAGCCAATTTATTTCAATTTTTATTTTAATTGTTAAAAGCGGCGGCAACGGCCAAACATTTTATTTTCTTGCTGATAAATGCGTTTTTTGTTCTGAATTATTTTAGTTTGATTATAACAAGTTTCTTTTTACGTTTCGTTTTGTTTTGGTTCTATTTTTTCAAATAAACGGCGTCGTCGACAATCGAGGACGCGAAAATACAATTAAAAACAAACGACTTATTTCTTTTCCTACGTCCTACTCCTCTCTGGTAATACGGACACCCGTTAGACGAGGTTCTCAAATAAATATTTGAGCCCTCCATATTCTAACAAATATCAATAAAAAATCGAGGAAAAAGATTAATTATTGAATGTGGATTTGATCCATTAATTAAGAAACGATTACATTTTTCTATTCATTTTTTTTAAATTTCATTATTGTTTTTATTTTTGGATTTTGTAATTGTTTTAATTTTACCTTTTAATTTTTATTATAATAAACATTATACCTTTAATTTCTTTAATTATATTGAATTTATTTTTTAATTATATTACTTATTGGATTATTAATAGAATGATATTTAGGGTATTTAGAATGAGTTAGAATTAATTTATATAGATTAATTAAATATAATCAATTTTTTTTAATTCTGTTAGAATCTAAGGGTTCTTAAACCGTGGTCCGGATAGAGGGAGTTGACATAGGAAAAGAGAAGTTGCTCAGATTTGATTTTGTCATTTCGTTTGTCGCTATCGCGACAAATAACCGTTTATTTACAAAAATAAATGAAAAAACCCCAAAAATCAAATAAACAAAAATAAATATATTTTTTGCCACGGCCAGGGGTGGAAGGCCTCACTGGTGTTGCCCTGGCTGGAGTCAGTCCTTTGATTACTGAAACAAATGATCGACCAAATTAAATACGTGCGTGCGTAAATGTATGTAAATACAAGCTCGTCAACTGTTCGACTCGCTCTGCTAGCGACCTTATCGGTGCGCTCGGAGGGGAGATCAGCTGTCGTTTAGCGTAATTTAGTGGACTCTATTACGTTGCTCGCTGATTGGTTGTTTTAGCGTTAAACTATCGACGAGACTTTTGCCCTGAAAAGAGAGGAGACTTGAGCTCCGATTCTGTCAGGGCTCTGCAATGCCACGGACGGGTCACCAAATGGAGGTTGTAAGGCTAAAAGTGGCGGTGGGTCCCGTGAGCACGTTCACCGTGTGGGTTGACGTATAAACGTCGCGCTGAAGCGTGTTTTTCCCTGCTACACTTTATATCTGCACTGTACAGCGACCGTTAATATCGGGGACTGTACAGTAAGCGAATTTACACAGAAAAACCTCGGGCTGGTCCAACCGCACTATCACTAAAGCCTGCACCCGGCGACCGCATTCACGGGGACCGTATGTGGTAGGTGGCGTGACAGGAAGGAGGCGCTTTGAACCCGCTTTGGACGGGTTTTTCGGAGAGGTTTCGCCAGTGGCCTTTACACGGGTAAACACTCACACGAGGCGGTTCCGAACTATCGGTAGGGACCTTTGGGAGGCTCCGAAGCCCGTATAGCAGTTTTAAAGGGATTCTGGGTGCTTGCACCCTGAGGCCCTTTTTACGTCGCCAATCGTGGCAACGACTGCGTAACGTACAATCACTTCCTCGCGCTTCGCGGTCGCGTCACGCGCGGGCGTGCAGTACGACCACTTATGCGTTCGGTTGATTGTTTTTGTTCCGAAATCTCTAATCGCAGCTTAACGATGAGAAATTCTTTACATAAAGTCCAAAATTAGTTATTGCAGATAAGCGTTTCGCTTGTTCTGCGGAGCGCGTACTGAAGGAGCGAGATCTTCGGGGATCTGCTCCCGTTGGCGATCGGCTCGTGAATAATCGAAGAAAATTCGTCGAGCATCGACAGACGAAGACTCAGTCGTGCCTTTGTCGTCGCGACGTGGCGCTGTCGGAGTCCGACCGTCGATCTCGTTTCAATACAAATGGTCATGCGTTCTTCTCTCTCGACGCTGGCGTCACTCAGCCCAGTTTAAAGAGGGCCTTTCTACCTTGTGGGATTAAAAATCGATATTTTTTTTTGCATTTTCCTTTAGTATCGTAGTCTCGAAAATATGTCTACCAAATGTTAAATTTGAAATTCGGAAACTAACAGAAGTTATAGCCTGTTGAAATGTACCCAGTGCGCAAGGTATAATTCGAAGCGCACCGTTACGAACATCATAATACAATTTCCTGCCTTCCACAAAAAACGTTACTTGGACACCGCTAGGAGGGTACCTGAAAACTTACCTGCACTGTGAATTACAGTAATACACAAATATGTATGACGCGTTTATGACAACCCAGGTCAAATTTGGCCGGGAAATTAGTTGCATGCTTTCCTCAACCTGCAGGTCTGTTCTCGACTTCCAAGCTAGTTATTTGTGAGTGTAAAAATGCCGCTGGAGAAAAAAAGTTTCCTCATTCTGCACAAAATCTGACCTTCCAGAATGAGAAAAGCGTAGAAGTTTGGCGGAAATAGATATACGTGTGAAAGCATATATCATTTTGCGAGCACGTCCGCCGGAGAAACTACAACGTACAAACGACAGTGAAATAACCGTTCATCACATCACATAACTATTGTATTTTAGAATTCACATCAGGTATTTTTAATTCTTAGTACATTACTCCAAGTGTAAAACGTGTGATAGTGATGTGAAATTCGCGCAGAAAAGGACAACAGGGGGCTCGGATTCAAGCTAGCAATGAGAATGTAAATGCTCGCCAACTTATACATTCCGTCTTGTCCACAAGTGGACAATAAAGCTTCGAAATAAATAGAGCCGAATAATATTTTGTAATGCTGTATTTTGGGCGTTGGTTTGCAAGGGGTTAAACATATTTTGTGGACTACTGGATTTATCCCAAGGATTTGCCAAATAATACGTATTACGCGGCTGTAGAAAGTATATATACTTCATGTAAAACCGTATATGAGAATGTGCACTTGAAATGCAGTGAGAAGAAGAAAAAGCGGCAAAATGTAGGAATCTGGAAATACAAAATTATATTTCACTGTTTCTGGTGACGGGACAGCATGGAGTAAAGGGGATTTTCTGTCCCTTTTTGGCGCTGGTTTCTTTGATTGGGAAATATAGTAATAAAGTTTTGGATGTCATCGTAAAAATCAAGTTACTGCAAATCTTGTGAATATTGGGGAAAAAATCGCGACTCTCTGGAATACCAAAATTGGCATGAAACTCACAGGAATAATTATACTGTTAATCATATACTGGAAGTGCAGGAAAAATGGAAGTGGACGGTGTTATTGAAATGTTTAATTGATCCGAAACTCTGCATGGCGGAGTCTAAATATGCCTGTTACATCGGTTGATGGAGACTCAAAAACATGCGAGGAACTTGTAGCTGCAACACCTGTATGGACCAGATTTCCCCAATATCGAAAAAAAAAAGAATGCGTGGGTCATGTGCCGAAGAAGGATGGGGGACCAGATTAAGAAATGCGAAGAGAAATTTCAATAAAGGGATTGGTGGCAGGGGCAGCGGCAAACTCCAACGGATTCCTTTGATTGTAAAGACTCTGACAATATATTACGGACTAGCCATTAGAAGACATCCAAATTCTGTATCTGAAATGAAAAATGCAATATGGTCGACATTTTATCATAAAATTTCTACTAATTTAAAACCTCAGCACACCCCTCTGTCCACCCGGTCCAAATTCCATGGTGCATCAAATGGCGAGTTGCGGGAAGCTAATGGGACATTGGAACAGTGATTCCCAGCATGATGCTCCTCTTGCTGAAGGCTGGTCAGAAAAAGTGATGATATACCCTATATATGCAGGATCTTTTCTTCGGAAGAACTGCTTCATATCGGTGCTTGGGCGAATGCACGCAAAACAATAATGAAAGCTACAACTCTACGCTTTGGCAGTTTGTTCCAAAGCATGTATATACACGGAGTGCTAAAAAGCTGATTCAAATAGCAGCTTTTCTTGCCGTATGTACCTTCAATGAGTGGGTATTCTCCATTATTGAAAATATTGGAGACACTGTTGCAGGAGTGAAAAATTGGACCGCAGGCAAAGATGTTCGCCGACGCTTCGGACAATCGCCGTATAAATGCAGCAAAGAAGCGTCGTTCCTTGCTGCCACAAGGGAGGGTAGATTGGAGGAAAAACGACAGAAATAATGAATTATTTGAAGAAGCTAGAAGGACTATTATATGGACCCGGCATAACAGATTGACCGTAAAGATGCCACACTATCTGCGTATACATATAAAAATCTGGACGTAAAACTTTAAAGCTGTTTTTTCTCGAAAACTACACATTTTTTCAGCACTGCGTAATCGCGTGATAACTAAAAAAACTATTCAAGATATCAACATCAAATTTATACAGTATCTTTCAGAACTGAGTCTCCCCTATAGCATGAACTTAGGATAATTGCGATATATGCAATACTTTTTCTTTTATTAACAAAAAGCAACCAAATATATGAAAATATTCAGTATTTTTTCGTAAAATAGCTGCCATTTTGCCATTTTTTATTTTTTTGAAAAGATCTAGTTCATGCTATAACCACACTCATCTATATTAAGAATATCGTTGGTTTTAGGATTTCGAATAACTTGTTCGCAAGATATATCACGTACGCAGTCGGGTGCCGTTCTGTAAAAACTGTTGTTTGATGATCAACAAAAAACAGCGTAATCAATAGATATGTATGCGTTGCAAAAATTCGTAAATATAGCTAAATATATATAATAAATGTATCTACAAAATCCGGAATTAATCGCTCTTCTAATAACCCGCAAAAAAAATCACAAAAAACACGTATTTCTTCAGCATGCCTACAAGGTAGAATGGCTCCCTTAAATGGCGTTTGGAAGCGAAGATCTTCGCGGTGAGGTCGGCGTACGAAAACACGTAAACGGCCGCGGTTTTGAAACTGTCGGTACGCCGAACGAACTCGGCTTGTTTCAGCCTTAACGGCTTCCGAAGTGTCACGTACACCCAAACGGAGATACGGGAATCGCGGATTCGAGATTAATTCTTTTCCGGACGAAAGCGATTTTAAAAATATATTTAACATATTTAAACAGAATTTCGAAATTAAAGTGTATAAATTTTACTTTACATAAATAATACATTTAAATTATAATTTAATATATATATATATTAATTGAAACCAAAATAGATGTATAATTATTGTTTAATAATTTAATTGAAATTATTTTCCAATTAAAATAATTAAATTTGTTAAAAAGTTGATACTTTTAACTAATGAGTCCGGATAGAGGTATGAGGAGTTTATCGGGGAAGTGAATCGGACAGCAAATTGATTTTCTTTTCAAATCTGGTCTTTAGGACCGACCTTTTTATAATACAAAAAAATATAATATTCAGTAAAAATAGAAAATCAAAAAGAAATAAACAGATTAATAGAAAAAGAATATTTGGCCTCGTTTCTGGCCGTTCCGCGAGGCTTGGTCGTTCCTCTCGCCACAGCTTGAGGTAGGCCAGGATTCGTGTAATCAAGCTTGCGGCTATGTGTTAGCCACCACGTAAACACGTAATAACTATACGCCGCGTCTGTGTTCTCGCGCTCCCGGCGTCGATATATTCGAACAAAGCGGGAGCAGAGAAATTTCGCTTGTTCGTATTATATGAACTCGAAAGTGGACTGTAAATTTTCCGGCGTAAAAAGAAATCAAACTTCTTTTCTTTACCGATTTTTGTCGATTGCCTAGTGGACAGGGGCGCTGAGAGTGGAGGTTTGGTAAAGGCTCCAAATGCACTGATCCCGTGAGTATGCTGCCACTAAGTCTGTGCGTCGAGTCGCACTGCGGAGTGGCAACGGCACGACCGTCAATCTGCAGCTTCTCTTTACACGTTCCAACAGATGACCTATTATGGCCGAGAGTTGCACTGCGAAGCCCGACAGCATCGTTGTTCACTGCACGAATTCACTACTCGATGTGATTCGCAGCGGTATTTTGAACTACGTGGCGGCCCCTGACCACGACTCCGTTACCTCTCTCGCACAGGTGCTCCTCTAAGCCGTTACACCGGCGGGATCTTGGTAGAAGTAAGGAGGCGAAGACCGGAAAGTCAGACGTCCTAAGTGGACGTCGACCTGACTACAGTTGAGCCCACCTGGAGGTACACCACGTAGGTGCCTCACTTCGGTGTCCTCCTCAGCCGAATGGCGAGTCTTTTTCTTTGTTTCTAGCGTTTTATACGTTAGAAACGACCGTTCAATTCTGCACCGGGGATGGTCGAGCACCTTGAAGGTGTATTCTCGATCCCCCAGAATTGCAGAATTTGCAGCTTAACTCAGGTTATGAGTGCACTTGTAGCGAACCGGAATACGGATTCACGTAAATAAAGTAAAAAATGTGAATAAATTCCACACTTTTCCGAGTCTTATGAATTCGCAGCTCTGCGTGGGCTATATCCGATTAACCCACGCCAAACTGAACGACTGCTCGATACACTCCTTTACAAAGCTGTAGTCTATATTCGTAATTCGAAAGAATATTTTCTTTCGAATTGTATTCGAAGTTCTGGACGGACACGATCAGGAGCCACGATGTGTTCCAGGGCAGTAGATCGGTTTTTAGACTGTGACGATTGACAGCCGAAGACGTCGCCGTGGTACGCTAATTGAGTCGTTCCGTGGCGCTGTCTAAATTTCGGCTGTACTATCTTTTTGTCAGATGATTATCGACGCGCTACTCTCTCACGGCGGTACTGACGTCACCAACACCTTTAGCACACTATCGAATCGAAGGTAATGAACCGTTACCGATGCCAGAAAAACCAATAATAAAACGCGTTTTTTCTATCACTGCTCAAGCTGTGCACACAAATTCAAATTACAGGTAATCTGCTTTGTTATATTGTACGCTAACAGGATTAACGGTAATTGCGACCGAGGATAATCGCTCGGCATTATGCAAATGTTTAGACAATAATTCTAAATTATCCTTTTTCTATAAAAAATTTCATATTTATAAGATTAAATTAAATAAATTTTAATAACTATATTTAAATATAAATAAAAGAAAAAAATATTGATATAATAAAACTTAAAAAAATTTTATATTTATATATATTATTATTAAATATTATTAATCCAATTCCAAAACTACATAAAAAATAGTAAATTTTAAAATTATTAATTTATCCCTGATATATATATTAAATAGATACAAGGTTTATAGCTTGAAATTAAATACATTATATCTAAAAATAAAATTAAAAATTAATATATATGTTACGAGCCAGGGCCGTGCAGCGCGCAAGCGTTATTAGCCTACGAGTGCGAAGGAGAGTATGGAATATGGTATCAATTTCCTTAATGTAGGTGTACGGACAGAAACTGATGCGGAAATCGAGGGGAGCTGCTGAGGAGGTTGGAACAAACGCAGACGAACTCGATGCGCGTAATCCGAAAGGAGCTGCTGGGAGGTTGGATAAGTCAGCAGACGTACCCTGATGCAAAATCAGGGAGCTGTAGGATACGGACGAACCTGATTGCGAAATCAGAGGGAGCCGCTAGGATGGTAATAGAAATTACGTGGACGAACTCGATGCACGTAATCGAGAGCCACTAGGTTATTAGAATTTGTATTTGGATTCGGGATATGTTAATTGACCTCGTCAACTTTCAATTGTATTAAATATGTCGGAATCCATTAAACAGTTGTTGTTGTTCTAATTGAATGTGTTACATCAGTTTGTGGTAATAAAATTTTATTACTCCCCACTTTATCGATTCTTAAATTTTATCGATGCAAAGAATGTCATCGGAAAACGCAAACGTACGTCAGGGGTTGGCGTTCGACGTTTTGAATGTAACCTTTGAAAGGTAGCCGAGTTGGTTTGTTACTGGTTACCGAAACTTTTTAGAAAAAGGGTGATCAGACGGAAAGGTTGTGCGAGAAAATTCTAAATAGAAATCCTTGCAAAAGGACTCATTAGTTTACGTTGAGCATTCTTTCGTTTCGTTTAAGTGTTTGAGTTTATTATTAGTTAAAGTTTATTCAGTTCGAAGTTTAGAAAAATGCATATGATAACAAGACAAAGAAGGCTTGAGGTCGCCTGAGGAAGGACCAAATGCCTAACCGCCCTAGGGAAGTGGTTTCATGATTCCCGCTTCTCCGACATCAGAAGCTGGGATATCCTCGGGCACAAAGCGAGTCAGATGCAAATTGCGAACATCAGCCGCATGAAAATGTGCCCATTCAAGACAGCGCGTATACGATGCCGCAGTCGGGTGAGGTTTTGCTTCCGAACACTTCTGGAAGCCCACAACCAGAATTTAAGAAGTCTAATTCGATGGAGATTAAATCCTCTTCAGAAGTAAAGGGACATGTTTGTTTACCTATTTCTCGACCTGACAAAGCCTGAGTGCGCCGATCCGGCTGAGCATGGTGTTGATGCTACCAGAAGTGGGGAGCTGTTGGTAGCTTAACCGGGATCAGGACTTTGCAAGGCGGAGCCCTGGTCATGGTAATTAGTCGTGCTTTGAAGGGAGTGCATCATGGTTGTCCCAAGTTTTGTTTGCTGAAGAATGACATGGCCACAATTTAAACAACAGTTTTGGTTCATTACGACTGTGTTGGAAACTCCCGCAGCTACACTCATCAACCTGCTCAACGCGACCGATCTAGGAAGGAGAGTGTCTAGCTGCATATGCAGCGCGGCTTATGACCATGCTCTTCACCTTGCGATGGCCAGAGCTTCTCTACAGAGCAGATTGCTGTAGCAATGGTCTTCTGGCGCACCACGGCTCAATTTGATAGACGACTTCAGAGATTAGTCTTTACCACAGAAATCAATTCAAGGGACAAGCTACACCGTGAGCTACAGGCATTTTCATTTCTGGAAGAGGAAGGCGGCAGTAGCTTTTGCCGTCGATTTACCAAGGATGCTCCAGCGGACAATAAGCGTTTCCAAATCGTTTCCACCTTCAAAAAATGCTTGTTACTTTTGCGGAAAGCGGGTCATCGGATTAAGGATTGTCACTTCAAGAGGGATGCGAAGACCTCAAACGTCATTTCTTCAATAGCGACTTTGGGAGAATTGCGCTCTTCTCCGAGCTTAATATGTTTCCTGCTGCGGTGCAACTGGTCACTATGCTTCCAAGTGTCACCAAGATAGCTGGCAAAGCGGTAGCGGCGGTGCTAGCAGCAGCAGAGATTTTAACAATGCTGCTACGTCAAATACGGTTTCAGCGACGGGTTGACGTTTGTCAGATAAGAGTAACCCTAGTTGGAAAACTGGTCTGCAAATGGTGCAGTCGTTTCTTTCTCACATTACTGACTCTGGTGCCGAATGCTCTCTCATGATAAAGAAAATGTTGTTTCAGCTAAATTTTCTGGTAAGCGATTTTGGTTGAAAATGTGATGTTACGGGTATAGGGCAGACGTCGATTTTTAGTACTGTTCAAATTTTGTCGAAGGTCCAAATTGATTATTTACATTTAGAAAAACTTTTCCATCTAGTCCCCGATAATTTCTTAAAAAATGACGCGAAATTTTAAATCAAGGTTTTAGTGTAAGCATGACATCTAATAAAATAGTTCTTACACGACATAAGGAAATGAAAGAAATCAACGTATGCGAGGTAAAAGATTCAGACAATAATGAAACCAAATTTAATTACATTGACACCACGACATTCGCGATGGGTACTGGGTCTCGGTTAAATGAAATATTAGAACAGTATTCCGATTCTTTTCCCAAAGGAATAGCTAAATCTCGTGTTAGCTCCCGGGACAGTGATTAGAGATCGGACTTATTGATCCTTGCAGAATTGTTCAGCGCCGAACATATACGCGTTGCTGAGTCCTGAGGAGAAGGAAGTAGTTTCGAAGAAAAATGGTTCTGATCGAATGTGTGGATTCACTGTGTGAACTCAATAGTAATACTATTGCTGACCGGTAACCTCTTCCATTAATCTCAGATCAGATGTAGCTAGATTAGGAGGTGCTCGGTGGTACTCCAGTCTTGATATGTTGAGCGGTTATCACCCAGATCCCTGCTTAGAAGCCAATTATATTGAGGAAAACGGCCTTCGTTACTCCTGAAGGTCAATGGGAATATTTGACTATGCCATTTGGGTTAATGAATGCTAGTTCGGTCTACCAGCGAGCTATTGTAAAAGCCCTCGGAGATATGGCATTTAGCTTCGGTTTATATGATATATCGATGACGTCTTGGTGTTGTCCACTACTTTAGAAGAAGGTCTAGAGAGCGTATCCGGGTATGGTATTGGAGTTGTGTTGACAAAAGGCTGGTTTTTCTTTAAATCTCGCTAAATGTTCTTTTCCTTAAGAAACGTATCAATTTTGTAGGTTATGTGGTTGAGAATGGGGAGAATGTATCCAAATCACCTCTCGCAAAGAGAGGCCCTAACAAAATTACCTCCACCTAAGACTGTCTCTCAACTTAGGCAGTTTATTGGGCTGGCTTCATCACTAGCTGCAAAGAAATAATACTCTCCTCGTTTGACAACCAATATTTGAGGAAATACGACAAAAAATAATTGCGCGTTTAACAAGCGAACCGGTGTTAGAAATTTTTAACCCAGACCTTCCGATAGAATTGCATACTGATGCAAAGCTCGGATGGAGTTTGGTGCGATGCTGATCTTCAAAAAGTGGATGGTAAACAACGCGTGGTCGAGTCGCCTTTAGTCGTCGTACTTCCTCAGCCGAATCGAAATACTTCATTCTGGGTATGAATTTCGGAAACCTTGGCTGTGGTCTATGCAGTGAAGCATTTTCTAGACATTATCTTTATGGTCGAAAGTTTGTGGTTATCACTGATTGTACTCTCGGTCAAGGCCTCCAAGAATACTAAGAGATTTGTCACTCCCACGATTTGTGCACCGTTGTTGGGCTTACTTGCAGTCCTTTAATTTTGATATCACTTATCGTGAGGGTAGTCGCATGAATCATGTAGATTTTTCTGTCAAGAAGCCCTCTTCCCATTGAGTCCCAGGAAATTTTTAATTATCGCGTCGAGAACAAAGACGTGTTGATCTCGCTAAATTATCAAAGGAATGGTTACAGGTAGAGCAGGAAAAGGGACGAAGAAATATCTATGATTGTGTCTGATATACGAAATGAAATGTTACCGGAAGAAATTCGAAAAAAATACTATGAGTTTCGTTCTAATATTCTTTGCCGTAAAATTCAACGGAATGGTCGTACTCGTTGTCTTCCTATTGTTTACATTATTGTCGGTTATCAATAATGTACATGAATCTATAATGCATTTAGGGTGGAAGAAAACATTAGAAAAGGTGTATGATCATTATTGGTTTCAAGGAATGGCAAAGTACGTACGCAAACTTGTCGACAATTGTATCACTTGCAAAATTTCTAAACCAAGTTCCGGGCGGGTTCAAGCAGAATGACATCCAATGCCTAAGATCTCTGTACCTTGGCGCACTGTTCATTTAGATGTTTCTGGCAAGCTAAGTTTTTTTTTTTTTTTTTTTTTTTTTTCGTGGGGAAAATCTACGAAAGACTCCCTCCCACCTCTTTGGGGAGAGGCGGGAGGGGTGTGTGGGATTTTCCGCGCCCATTATACATAACGGGCGCGCGACCTACCCAACTAAAAACCCCACGGTGACCCTTCCGGCACGATTTGGGAGGATACCGGGGAATCGCTCGAAGTGATACTTCCGGTATCCTTCCCGTGCCCGCGCTACGCCCACACAAATCGCCCTGTAGCTCATAGCGGCAGGACGAGGCCACATCGTCCTGCCGCCATCATCGTCCTGCCGCCGGCCGTCAGGCCCGCGTCTAGCTGGCGGCTGCGAACCCCAACCTCCGCAACCGCCGCAGAACCCCTTTTCTACCCCTCGGGAGGCCGGTGCTCATGGCCGCACCAGGCCACCGGGGAGGGTGCCGCTCCGTGCGCCGGAGCCGGACAGGAGGAACTGCCACCTCCCATCCGGTCCGACCTCTGCGCCGCCTGGCGGAGAGGGGCTCTTATCGGGACCCCCTCCCAGCCTGGGTCACATGCGCCACGCCGAGGGCCGCCCGCGTCATACCTGACGCCCAGGCGACGCTCTCCTCGCCGCACCAACAGGAGCGCGAGACTCAGCACGCCGCTGACGCTGCGCGCTTCCTTCCCGCGGTCTCCTTCTGCAGCATTACATGCTTTCGCAGAAAGGAGGCCACGGCCCTCCACTTCTCCTCGCTGCCGAGCATGGCGCGCACCATGCCCAACAGCGAGACATCTCGCCCGGGATGACGCCGACCAGGATACGCCTGTTCTCCCCCTCCCACGCAGTTATGCATACCTCGAGGGTATGATCCGCCGTGTCCTGCTCCAGCGTCACAATGGCAGCAACGCGCCGTCGACTCCTTCCCCTATCCAGCACTGGTATCTCCCGAAGCTGCCATGCCCCGAGAACACCTGTGCCATCCTGTAAGTGAGGCTTCGCATGGCCTCTGTCCAGCCACTCACATAGGGTGGCCGAACAGCCCCGACTGTCCGGTGCCCCCGCGGTGAGGCAGGAGCCAACCGCTCTTGCCACGCGTGCCACCACGAACTGCCGGGCCTGGCGCTTTCAACTCGCCCCAGGCGAGAGTTCCTGCACACCCGGGACCGCCCCACCCCCCGGTGCGACTGTCGACGCGGTGACGATACATCGTCGCGTGCGACCCGCGCGAGGAGATCCCATGGGCGGCATCCCGCAAGAACCGTCAGCCGCCTCATGCGACACGGTCCGGTTCCTGCGGACGACCCTTAAGCAGCGCCATCCGCCTCTGCACCCGACGCAGCATAGCTCATGCCGCGCCGGGGAAGGCCGCCAGGTCGTCCGCGCCAGACCAGGGCCCCGTATGGGACCACCGACTTGAGACCATTGCCACATAGAGGCTTGAACTCGGCCCGCCGGGCCCCCAGGTTGGGCAAGAATCCGGCCCAAAGCACCGACCATCCTTTCCAGCCGAAGGGGGACCAAGGCAGCGGAAATGCTCCTCGAAGCGCCAGTGACTATCGAGGATCAGCATCCCAGATCACCTCATCTGGGGCTACACCTCGATATGTTGCCTCACCCACCCGGATCAGAGGGTGGCGGATCCTGCCGAGGTGAATGGAACGCTATCACCTCGGTCTTATGGACCGCCACCGTTTGCATCCCCATCCCTCTGATCCGGCTCTATGACGCGTTGCGCCCGCTTCCCTTCCGCGAGACGCTTGGCCCTCCCCAGTGCGCCCACGGGACGGCCGTAGCACCAGTGTGTCATCTGCATAACACACTGCGCTGACATGCCGATCGGGGAGGTTGGCCACGCTTTAACACTGCGTCGTACGCGATATTCCACAGGGAGTGGCCCGAGGACCGACCCTGCGTGAACACCGCAGTACACCCTCCGCTCCGCATATGACCATCCCGGACCCGGATACTCGAATCCACCTGCCCGCGGAGATAATCCACGATGACCGCCACCTTGAGACAAGGGGGCCCGATGATATTCGAGCCCCTCGCTGTATCTCTCCCTCCCAGGGCAGAGGGTGTTAAAGGCGTTGGCAATATCCAAGGATATTGTCAAAGTCACCCCCTCCCCGGGAGACGGCCGACTCCGAGTGGGCCCTGACACGACTCTATCAGGCGTCGATGCCGGTCGATCGACCCTCCCGGAAACCGTACTGCAGCGGTCGGCCAGGCCAGGGGCACCCCGCGACAGGTGCTTGACGAGGCTTGCAGCAATCACCCGCTCGAAGAGCTTGCCCACCTCGTCGAGGAGACAGATGGGCCGGTATGCGGAGGGAGACTCCGCGGGCCGACCCTCCTTCCGGAGTAGGACCATTTTCGCCACCTTCCAACTGGGGGGGAATCGCCCGTCCCTCAGGCATCGGTCGAACATCCGCCTGACGTAGGCCCCAAGGACGCCCTGGGTCAAGACCCAAACCCGGCCGGGCACACCATCCTGACCCGGGGCAATGTTACGCGCCCCGAGCCGTCTGATGGCCGCGGTCAGCTCCCCCTGAGTGACCCCCAGTTCGGCCGCTCCACTCCCTAGGGACTGCCGCCTCCGCCGGAGGACGTGGTCCCTCACCCGAATTGGGAAAAGAGTTATTGACCACGTCCTCCAGCAGCCGGGGGGTCAAGACCCTGGTGACGGGGGGCGCCCACGGGCGGAGCTTCTTCAGCGCACCCACCCTGTACGAAAGCGCCCCCAAGGATCGTCCATCGACGGTCTGGAGGAGATCCTTCCACATGCCCGGGTCTTGGCCCGTTTGATGGCGACCTGCAGAGCAACCCGCGCCATCCGGTATGCCTCATACCAGGTCATCTGCCCTCGCTCGCGCCACGCCGCCATCGTCCGGTCGTAGACGACGGCGCGCGCGAAGGCGTACTAGCATGTCGGGCGCCGACGCTCGCTGACCGAAAGATTCCGCGATCGCGGCCGACCACCAGTACACCGCCCGGCGAGGAGAAGCTCGCTTCCCGACCCGGGGCACCGACGCGTCGCAAATGTTTACGACTAGTACCCCGAGCCGGGCAGCCTCATCCTCCATGCTTGGTAACTCGGCCGCCGCCTGCGGCCAAGTTGCAGCGAGGCAGCTGTCATCAGGGCACGTCGCTTTGTCCGAGAGCGCCGAAGCGCCCAGCAGCGCGGTGGGATGCCATCCGGGCGGTGGTGCCGGATGATGCACCCCGGCGGCAGAGACTTCCATCCGGAATATACCGGTGATCTGAGAGTGTCTCTGCCCACGGGACCACCTGCCTACCCGACACCATGCGCGCACCTGGCGTTGGGGGTCGCGAGATCCAACATCCACGATAGACGCCCCATATCGCCGCACGCACGTGTCTCCGACCCCGGTCTCCAGTAACCGAAAGGTCGAGCCCCGCCGCCCAGTCGCCCAGGATCCTGCCGGCGAACTTGGTACGGTCCTAGGGGATCCCAAAGCCACCGGACTTGGTGTTAAAAGTCCCCAGGATCCCCAGCACCGGCCGGGCCGCGTCATCGCTGCACGCATGCCATATGCGACCTCCCGGCCAGAAAGTATTGTAGCTCTGAACGCGGCGTGACCGCTGCGGAGGCGAGATGTAGCAAACCCACTACGGCGACTCCCCAGTCGACGGCGACGAAACCCCGACCGCGCTCCAAAATGGAGAACGGACCCGTCGCCACCTCCCCATACCGTCGCCACCAACCCGTTCCCTGGCGTCACCCACCCAATGTGGAATTTGATCAGGCACGCATGACTCGGCTCGGCAGCGACCGCCAGGCCAACCCCCCACTCTGCGGAGCAGACTTGCGGACATCATGTCCTGTGCCGCGCGGCAGTGGTTGAGATTGGCCTGGAGGAGGAGGCGGGAAGCGCCGTTATTTAACTGCCCAGCCGTCCCAGCCCTCCTCCCGGCGGCCGTCCCGTGGCACCGTCCACCTGCATTGTGGACGCTGCCAGCGACCGCGGTGCCTGAACCGGGCGGGCCCCCTATTCTTCCCCTTCCGGGAGTGGGAGAGGCACTTTTGCTCCCCCACCCCTGTATGATCGGCTGGCCTCCCCATGTCCGCACACAGCGGGCGGTGGGGGCCTCCGAACTACTGGCTCGCGCGGTGGTCATTCGCCCCGCAGCGGTAACACCTGATCGCCGCTGCGGTCCACCGGCGAGGTGCACCACTGCCTCACGTGCCCCAGCTCGAGGCAGCGGTGACACCCTGGAGTGGGCACGGGGCGAGTATCTCCACTCGTGCCGAAACTCCACCCCACCAATACCCTCCCGGATTCCGCCACCTTTCTAGCGTTGGAGAGGGGACACCGGGCTCCACACCGACCCCAGGCCGGAAGGAGACCTGCGAATTTCTCCGATCCGCACATCTCCTCGGGGCCAAATCACCCGCCCTCGCTAGGGCACAGGACACCTCCTGCGCGGTGACCACGAGTCGTCCAACCCACCACTATGCGCATCTCTGTGCGCTTCGTGGAGCCGGACGACCTGGACACCTGCTCGCCCAGCTGCTCCTCGGAGCCTCTGGGCGAGAGTCTGGTCCGCCTTCCTCGCCGCCCTCTGGGCCAGGGATCTCCAGCAGGAGCACACCCGGTCACGGCCCTCATCTCGCCCTCCACGCGGAAGCGATGCCGAGGCTCCTCCAGGGATATATTATCCCTGGCCGAGAGCTGCATCGCCCCCACAGCGAGTGTCAGGTCGCCCCTGAGGAACGGTCATTGGCGTCCTGCTGCTGCCGTCTTAGGGGGGCGCCGCAGTCCGCACCTTCGCGGCCTTTCCTGGCAGGCGGGCGGCGAGGTATGGCGAGGTCGCGGCTGCGGGGCCTTCCTCAGCCGTCCTCTTCGCCTTCCGCCCTACCACACTCGCTCCACGACACCCCTCGCTTGGGATGGTGCCGCGGAGGACGCGCGCACCGGGGCCGCGGAGTAAACTACCCCTGGGGAGCCGCGGCCCGCGGCACTGGAGATAACGGCCACGGGTCCGAGTGGGCTAGCCTTCCCTCCCCACCTTTGCCTTCCCGCCTGAACCGACTTTTGGTCGGGAGGCTCACCCAACTTCTTGTTGCTGACCGCACCTCCGGGGAGGAGCTCCTCCCGGACGGCGGGCCAGCTTACTATCCCATCATGTTCCCGATCACTCCTCAGAAGTTCGTCCTCTGAAGGGAGGATGGGGAAGGCTGCACAGGCGGGAAAGTGCGGGTGGAAGGGAGCCACGCAACACCTGCCGCCGCACTCCGCTTTTTTCCACGACCAAGTGGGTCGTGGTGGTGTGATGTGGAGGAGGGAGAGGAGGATAGTGAGGGAGGGCTGCGCTGTTTCCAGCGCGCCTCTGCCCCCTTTCATCCTCCCCCGTCGCTCCTCCTCCACCAGGAGCTTTACAGTCGGGCATTTCGCCCGCGTGGGCTCCACCAGCGCCCTCTCCCCCATATTTTGCGCAGCCTCCGCAGGGACCTTAGCCACGCTGCTTTTCTGCCCCTTTAGAGGAGCAGGCTGCGGCAACCTTTCTCGACCCGCCTCAGGGACGAGGAGATCCTCTCGGATATCTCCTCTGGTTACCTCGTCCCTGAGGCAACTTCACCATCACGACCGGGCTCATCGCCTTGATCCACTCTGTTGACGGCCTGCCCCGTCCGCTTCACTCTTGAAGCCTATGTGGAGCTCCCTCTCGTGGAGGAGAAGGATGAGACCGACGCAGTCTCGTCAAGTCCTCCTCCACCTTCCACGAAGCCAGGCCCAGGCGCTAAGTGAGGCGCGAGCGCCGTCACCGTAGCCCCAACTTACCGTCTTCGTCCTCCCCATTCGTAAACAAACCCGTCCATCCCCACGTTTTAATTGTTGAGATCCATGTAATTCCCACGTGTAGGTCGGAAAGCCAAAGGTCCACCTGGGCAGAGCCGCCTTACGCGGGTAAGCCTAATACGCCGGGGTTCGGCAGGTGCCCCGGAGGTGGTCGCTTGGGATTGGGCCTTCTCCCCCAACCATGCATCCCATCGCCGCGCACCATAGCTTAGGATTGGAGGGCGATTTTATAGAGTCGCCATACTCTTGGCCCAGGCGGTTAAGCCAAGGCCCCCGCTTCTCCTGCCGTCACGTATCATTCACAAAACCAAAAAAGGAATTGCGAATGTGTCGTCGCGACGACCAACAGGAGGCTTACGGTGTGATTAGCTTCAGGTACCTCGGGGTCGCTACGCCCCGTACTGCGGCCGACGATTGCCGGACACAGCCCCTGAGGGGTTGCACGGGGGCTTGCAGCTGACGATATCCCTGGTGAAGCAGCAATTTTGGATCCTCGGTTGCCGAACCACGGCTCGAAAGGTCATTCATCAATGCATGAAATGCGTGAGATGGAGGGCACAAACCTCCACGCAGATCATGCAGGATTTGACCTTTTTGAGACGCAGTCGTCCAGCACTGGGCTTTTTAAAACTGCGGAGTTGATTATGCGGGACCGTACAAAGTCCGCGACTCCGCGGGCCGAGGAAAAACAGCTCATAAAGCGTACATAGCGGTTTTTGTCTGTTTTTCGCTACAAGGGCTGTACACATTGAACTCGTCCACGATTACACGACGAGTGCAGCCTTTTGGCTGCATTCGATCGATTCATTGCCCGACGAGGAATCCCGTCCTGCATATTCAGTGACAACCGCGGGACAAATTTCGTCGGTGCAGACCGTGGAATTAAGAAAACATTTCCAATATGGTGTGTAAAAGCGCCTGGAAATGCCAAAACGAATGTGGCCAGAAGGGCATTCGGTGGAAAATTTAATCCACCCAGTGCCTCCCATTTTGGTGGGATGCAGGAAGCAGGGGTCAAATCGTTGAAGCATCATTTGGAAGCAGTGTGCATCAGCAGAATTCACTCCCACGAGCGAAGAATTACAGACGTGTACTCTGTAAAATCAGAAACTAGTTTAAACTCGCGACCGATTTGCCGCTCTGAGTGACAGCCCTGATGATTACGCGCCTCTCACACCGGCCCACTTTCTAATCGGTGGACCTGCGATATGGCACCCCCGATTGGAACTCCGTGGAAAATGCAAACATTTCCGCATCTTACAAGATGGCCATGCAAAAAATCTCCACGAGCAGCTCTGGAGACATTGGACGAGAGATTATCTCTCACACCCTTCAGAACCGCTATAAATGGCAGACGGCAAATACACACCTAAAAAAGAATTGATCTTGTATTGGTGCAGAACCGTCTCCTCCCCCAAATCAGTGGGAAATGGGAAGAATAGAGAAGTATTTCCGGGAAAGGATGGGCATGTACGTGTAGTTAAAATACGCACAGACCAAATCCAAATATACACCGACCAATTACGCGGTTGTGTAAGCTGCCTGTGGCTGAAGTTTTCGTTTGAGTCCACCTTCGGCAACTGGTCACCGAAGTCGAGCAGGTGAAAGCTAACAAAACCGTTCAGAGTTCGAAAAAGACAAGGATTTTGGAAGGCGAGAACGGTTGATTCTCCAACGGCCACTTGTCGCCTATGCAGACAGCGAAAGAGTAGGGGTAATTTCTCACCAATCTCGTTATCAGCTTATTCACGGGGACACTTAGTCTATGCTGCTAGCGCTCCTAAATCGAAATTCTGATCGACTCTTCGCCGGAAAAAGATCAGTTACTGAGTAGCCATGGAAAGAGAAAGTGAGCCAAGTACGCCAGAATCTGCGATCTCTCAAGCCCGGGGTTCGATGTCGCGTTCGAACGCATCACTCCAGCAGGAGAGGGCTGGTCGAAGGCCCCAGCCGAAGCAGGATAGCCGATGGTACCCCAGCCGGTACCCTCGACCAGCAGGGAACTAACCACGAAGGGGGCACGCATTGGTCTTTCTAGTGGGCGGCCCGGGCATAATGGCGCCGGCCCACATCCCAACGACCACCCAGCCGATACTAGTTAAAATGCGCCTTTACCCGGGGACGCTTCGACCTCCCACGCTGGACCAAAGAAAGGGATACTAAAGTCTTGCCTGCTAAGGATGGACAACGAGTCGAAGACGCCGGTTGCATGCGACGTCCAAGCGCGACACTAGTCGCGACCGAGCAACCGACACCGACGGCCGGAGACGGCGCGTAAAACGCGCAATCGGCGTCGAAAAGCCACCGCCGCTAGAAAAAAGCTAAGGAGGACGCCACAAAGAAGCCAGAATCTAGGAGGGAACGGCGGCGGAAAAAGGCCGGAGTAACCCGGAACAGGGCAAGTCGCAGAGCGATGCCCTGCCAAATGCACGCGCCCCATCCAGGCCGTCCTCGCTTCCCTGCGGATGCTGCAGGAAAGTTCAATTCCGCTGGGCCTTCCAATAAATGTGAGTAAATTGCATATTTTCATTGTATGTCACACGCCTACTCTCACAGGTCGTGTCGCGGCCTATCGGTAGAATCGCTTCCTTGTGTATTGCCAGACGGACCGTGCAAGGGGGCGCTATGGTTTAAAGATTGCCGCATAATGCCGAGCGATGCCATCCTCGGCGACAATTACCGTTAATCCTGTTAGCGTACAATAAAAGCAAGAGATTATCTCTAATTGGATTTGTATAGCGAACGGTGATTGAAAAACGTCATCTGTATTATGAGTTTTTCTGGCATCAGGTAACGGCTCATTACCTTTCGATTCGAGGGTGCTGACGGTGTTAGTGACGTCAGTACCGTGAGAGGTAGGTGCGCCGGATAATGTGACAAGGAGAGAAGGCCGAAATTCCAGAACCAGCGCCACGGAACGACCAGTAAGAGTGCCGCGGCGACGTCTTCTCGGCTGTCAATCCGTGGCACATTCTTACGGCGACTTCTGGACGAGACGCATAACATGAAACTCCCGGATCATATTCGATCAGAAGTTAATCGCGATTTAAGAGGGGGAAGATCCTCGTGCGAGAAAGCCATAAAGACTGCTATTGTTAGAAAAGGGTGTAGCGAGCCTTTGCTCGAAAAGGTCGGAAATTCATTCCCACCTTGCTTGGAAAAACACGATTCGCATCCTTCGATTCATGCATAGAGTGCACCTCGAATCTCGTTCGAGAAAATCTCCCTATCGAGTTTAATCAATTTTAAATTTATCTGCATATTTTTGGAGGGCTCGAGAGAATACACCAATAGGGTGCGTTCGACCCCTCCTGTGCGGAATTTAACGGTCGATTACAACGGATAAACGTTGGAAACATATAGAAGTCGGCGGTTACCGTCCATACTTCTGTGTGATTGCCCTTCGTAGCTTAGGGAGACAATTTCAAAAGGGCGGCACCTACGTGGTGTACCTCCAGGTGTTCTCACTGTAGTCAGGTCGACGTCCACTTAGGACGTCTGACTCTTCGGTGCTTCGCCTCCGCTTAGAGCTTTCCATAGATCCCCGCCGGTGTAACGTATGCAGGAGCAACCAGTGCGGAGAAGTAACGGAGTCGTGGGTCAGGGCCCCACGCGTAGTTCAAAATACTGCAAACGTATCACGTCGAGTAGTTGTATTCGTGCAGTGAACAACGTGTTGTCGGGCTTCGCAGTGTAACTCCTCGGCCAAATAAGTCATCTGTTGGAACGTTGTTAAGAGAAGCCGCAGATTGACGGCCAGTGCAGTGCACTGCAGTGCGACTCGACGCACAGAACTCAGTGTGCATACTCACGGGAACAGTACATTAGGAGACCTTACAACCTCCTCTTGCATCCCCCGTCCACTGGGCAATCGACCACTGAATCGGCGAAGAAAAGAAGTTTAATTCTCTTCCTAAAGCCAAAATACAGTGGAAGAACTTATAAGTCGTAATTTACGACAAGTTTACAATTCTCCGCTCCCGGTACGTTCAATTTCGAAAGCCAGGAGGCGCGAGCAAAACTGAGCGCGAGCAAACGAGCGTGACGAAGATACGTATACCGTGTACGTGTGTCTAACTTACATAGTCGTGTTTTCTGTTCATAGAATCTTGGCCCCTACCTCAAGCCTGCGAGTTCGGCGACTCCAGCATCGCGGAACGGCCAGAACACGAGGCCAAAGATTAATTTCCTGTTCAGTCTCGTTACTTTTTTAATTACTATAATTATTAGTTGGGTTTTCTTATTGTTTCTTACTTTATTTGGTTTTTGTAATAAAAGGTCGGTCCTAAAAAAGGCCGGCGAAAAGAAAACCATTTGTGTCCGATTCACTTCCCTATAAAACTCCCACACCTCTATCTCTCGGACTCATTCGTTAAAAAGTATATCCAAGCTTTTTTAACAAATATAATGGAGATAAATAAATAAATAAATCTTAAAAATCTAAATTAATATTAATAATAGTAAAAGAGAATTACATCAATTATATATATAAAAAACTGATTAAGATAAAAATTTCTTACTAATTAAATTTTATGATAATGGTGCAGATATATTAGAAGAACATAATAAAAATCACTTAATAATGATATACTAGGAATAATTCTTATTATCC
Source organism: Colletes collaris (assembly GCA_030068185.1). NCBI lineage: Eukaryota > Metazoa > Arthropoda > Insecta > Hymenoptera > Colletidae > Colletes > Colletes collaris. The sequence continues at coordinate 116,721 of JASGYR010000189.1, read as the reverse complement.
CTTTATTAAAAATTATTAATCGTCTATTAGATTTCTTTTACATAACATATAATTTACTATATAAAATAATCCAGAATTGTGGAAGTAATTGGGTGTGTTCATGCACGACGATGCACGGACATTGTTCTTAAGAACGCGTCCCTTCCGGCGCCTACTTTGTACCCGTAAAAAGGCATTAGCCTCATCTGTTCTTGTTACTTTGTTGGTAAACAACTTTTTATTCAACCGTTTGTGTTACATGTCGCATCTCCTCGACGAGCTGTTCTGTATTTATGGCGTATACTATATCAGGCTTTAATAAATATTCTCTTTACTGCGTTTAATAACCAACACAGATGAACATAAACCATGAGGCAATTATTATTAAATAACATCTATATAAACTTAAATTTGTTAGTATGTTATTAATCTAGAAATTAAAATTCTCATATGAACTACTGAAGAATATGCAACTCAAATTTTTATATATGAATTCTGACGTAAACATAAAATACTTAAAAATAATACCACCAATTAAATAATAATTATTACATAAATTTTAATTATTATTATATTATTATAAAAATTAAAATAAAAACGTAATAATCCATGAGTTTCTAATTTTTTAATATAATTGAAGCTAAAAATTATAGAACAAAAACAGGATCTTCAACATGCAGACTTTTAATAATCAAATAAGTTAGGGGAGTAGGTTTGAAAAAACCTCGCCTAACGGTGGTCCGGATCCGTTGAGGGAAGGAACGTCGGGAAAGGAATACAGATTTCAATTTAATTTTCACTTAGCCAAATGATCTCGACTAAGCCGTTTATTGCTTGTAGTGACTTGGAAGCAAAAACTTGTACCAAAGAAACTGTCTGCCATTGGCCAATGACGCCGCTGCAATGATTAATCCTGTTTTGGAAATCTGTAACGAAGAAAAGGGACACGGCGAATAGGCGTTAAATACCTGTGAACGTGAGTCACGCTGTGTGTCTTACTCTCTTCCGCGCTCGTCTGGGTCTGTGGTTTGTCGCACCCAGGAGCGGGGATCTCGGCCGCCGCGATGCGCAGCTAAGCTAGCGGACTGTATGTGTGAGCGTTCCCGTTAAACCGGGAATCGCTCGCTTATTATTGTCGTGTACGAGATTTCTGCTCGTCCTAATTTCACGACTGCAATTTCTGACTGTCGCAGGAGAAGGTGAAGTCGGAGGTAGGTTGTAAGGCTCCAACCTTTCCAGCCCGGTCACATCGGCCCTTCACCGCCTTCGTAAGTGCGTACGGGCACCGTGTGGTGCAGGCTTGTCAACGGCACCCTTAGGGCGACTTACTGTTGGGCCTGAGACCACGTTGCTGTCGGAGTCGCTGTCCTACGTTGCAGTTGACCGTACTCCACTGGCGATATTGAGACGTGTTCACAAGCTTTCGCCGACCAAAGCTCGGGTTTAAGGAATGTCTCCCGCTTCGACTAGAAGACAGCCAAATCCACCCAGGGTACACTTCCACACCTGTATGGTGGGTTCAGAGGCCGTTTTAAACAATCAATTGGAGGATGGAGTTTGAACCTCGATCCTCTAGGGCACGATGATTCCACTCAGGGTTTCTTCCCGCACCTGGATTATAGAAGTCGTGTTCTACCAGAAAAACGCGAAGAACCTCGCACCTATAAATTGGGATTGAGTTTAACCCTCTATGTCCGTGGGAAACGATTGATCCACTCAGGGTTTCTTCCCGCACCTGGATTATGGGAGTGTTTCCCCGGAAGCACTCGAAGAACCTCAGTCTATTCGAATTAATTTTAACTACCGAGCTCGGTCGTTGTACCGACTGGCTCGCGCTTCACGATAACCCGCTAATAATTCCTTTGTGGATCTCCGAGGGTAGTCGAAGAACTCGACTCGGTTCGGAATGTTCGAATTATCCTTTTAGCCACCGCAACTGCTGAGCGTGTTCGTGTACACACGAAGTTCTCGTGACAGTGGTTTGATAGCGAGTGACGGGCGAGCACGAGCTGCCAAAAGTGAGCGCGTGAGGGGAGAGTCTTCCGTCACGCGGCGCTATAATACCGCCGTGTCTCTCGCCCGCTCTCTGTGCTATTATAGAATTTTCGTACCTTCTCTAAACTCGGGCGTTTAAACCGCTTGCTTCAAAATCGAACGTTAATTTATCGTTCGCGTGACTTTACACAGAAAACCTCGAGAACCGAGTTTTCTGTGTCCTCTAATGTTTTGAATAGCCGGACGCGTCGACCTAGAATCTTCCTGGTCGGTCGCGTAACCGAAAACAAACTGGGTGACGTATTGTTTTCGGATTTAAAAATTAAATTTCGAATTTTACTCGATATTTCAACATACCGCGCCTCCCTTGCACGGTCCGTGCAATAAGAATGAGGAGGCGTGAAGTCGCTTGATCACGTCGCGTAAAGCCCGTCGAGAAGGTAGAAGTACAAAACCTTCTATTGGAAACGATTTAACTGTACTTACTCAGCGGCGTGCCTGGGCCCTCTCGTCCTCCAGCAACCAGAGGGTGGTCAGGGAGGGGACCTCCCCTGAGGGCAGGAGACCCGTCGTTTCCCAGCGACGTGGTCTCTGTTGCTGCTGCGGGGCATTGCGGCTCCGGTTTCAGGCGGGGCGGCGCTGGCCGCTGCGGGTCGAGCAGCGGGCTGGTACCGCCTCCTTCAGGGTAATCCTGCCGCTCGTGGTTGCACGGGCGGCGTGGTGCGTCGTGCCGTCCGGGGTCGCTCGTCGGCGGGTGGCGGTGGTGCAGCTGCAGGCGGCGGCGCCCAGTCGTCACGACTGCGATGGGCAGTCGGGGCCGGTGTTGGGCCCGTGGAAGCACGGCGGGATGAAATTCCACCTGCTCAGCAGGTGGCCACCCCTCGCCCATTTTACGTTATAATGTCCCCTGGGAACTTTTGGCGATACCGCCGTGTGGTCCAGGGGACGCGCGGTAGTACCCGCAGCGTCCTGCCCCAAATTGATAAAGGGAAGGACTGTGGGGTGGAGCGCCGCCTCTGGACCTCCGGTGGCGGCAGGGTTCCATCGTGTCCCGTTTCTGTATTTGCTGGGCCTGTATGCCCGAAGGTCCAGGTTGTTGGTTGTCGCCCAATAACACTAACCGGTGAAACTGGCGGTCCGATCTCCTGGTCCCGTGGGGACCCTACCACCGATATCAGACTTTCGTCACTGCTCCGAAGACATTTTTCTCTTTAACTTTTAAGGTGTAGCGTGAAACTGGGCGATTCGTCCCGCGGATCCTCTGCTTTTACGATGCGGACGTCGCGAATCGCTCCCTTCCATATTAATTAACGCCAGGATGGTAGGGTATATTTCCCCTCTCACCGTATTGTTCTAAAGACGTTGGATATGTGAGAATTCATACCGTTTTGATTTTGAACGGCTGTTCTCACTGTCCTTGTTTTCGGTACACGCGGCCCAGATTCGGGTCTTCGTTTATCCAGTGTGCGTATTCGACGGCCGTTGTCGATGTTGACTCATCGACGGGCAGTTCCACACAACCGTTAATAATCGGACGTGAGTATGTAGACGTAACTGTACGTACTTCAACTTCACGCACGCACCTGTCTCGGCCGGTAATACTTCACTCGATTCGTCCCATTTCCCATTGATTCGGGGAGAAGAGGGTTTTGCACTAAAACCAAGTCATTCGGTTTTAACTGCGCACTTGGGTGGTGCGCCACTTATAGCGTTTCTGGAGGTGCGTAGAGATAATCTCGCGTCCAATGTTTCCAAGAGCTGCTCGTGGAGATTTCTGGATTGCTCTCCATCGCGTAAGCCGCGGGAGAGTTTTCCTTTTCCACTGACTCGACCGGAAGTGCATTCATCGGTCTGCCTATTAGGAAGTGGCCCGGCGTGAGAGGGCATAATCCTCGGGACAATCACTCAAAGCGGCGATCGGTCGCGAATTCAGACTCGCCTCGATTTTGCAGAGGAGGGTCTGCATTTTCCTCGCTTGTGGGTGTAAATTCGCCGAGGATGCGTTTCAGGTGATGTTTCACCGATTTCACGCCAGCTTCTTGCATACCACCAAAGTGGGGGCGCACTGGGTGGATTAAACCTCCACTTAATGCCCTTTTGACCTCACTTCGTTCCGCATTTCTGGGGTTTGATACACCGTATTGAAGTGTTCGCTAATTCCCGATCTGCTCCGACGAAGTTCGTTCCCGTTATCACTGAACATTTTGCAGGACGGAACTCCTCGGCGGGCGATAAATCGGTCTAAAGCGGCCAGAAATACAATCGTCGTATAATCATGGACGACTTCGAGGTGCACGGCTCTCGTAGCGAAGCAGATGAACACTGCTATGTATGCGTTATGAAGCCGTTTTCCCACGACCGGCGAGTCACGCGGACCCGATACAGGTCCGCGTAGTCGACTCCGCAGTTTGAGAAAGGTCGCTGGCGCGCGTCTGCGCTCCGGTATTAAATCACTGCATGATTTGCGTGGAGGTATTTGCTTGCCATCTCACGCATCGTATGCATTGGTGGATAACCGTGCGCGCCGCGTTTCCGGCAGCCGAAGATCCAGAATATCTGTCACACCGTGTACATGGTCAATTATAAACCCCCGTGCAACGTATCCACGTGGCATTGCCTGATTATCATGTTAGACACGCCTTGATGTTTCGGCAGGATAATCGGGTGTTTGGTTTCCCATGCAAGCGTCGCATTCTCCAACCTTCCACCCACTCGTAAATGAACTTCCTATCGTCGAGAAAAGGGTTTAGGCTCTTTAGAGGGGATGTCGCAGGGATTCCCTTGCGCTTTTTCGAAGCACCGGTACTCTTCTGCGAAATGCGTACGCTGTAAGTAGCGTGCAATTCTTTCCGTTGCACGCTGGATTTCCGCTGCTTCGACAACTTTGCATCCGAATGACCTTCGTTCCCCCGACCGCCGGCCTCCGGAACCGGAGGCAATAGGCATGATCACACGTTGTAGCTTACTCCATTGGGAAAATCGGAAAACTAAGTTCCATTCCTTTTCCGGAGTGGCCACGAGGAATTTATGCGATACGCGTTTACCCTCCTCGGTCTCGAGCGAGGCTGGCGATTTCGGCCAATTTTCCTCCTGATTGTCGAAGCCATTTCGGCCCGGAAATCCATAATTCCGGACTGAATGAGTATGCGGCGTCTACACCTCGCGAATACAGATCCCGCTGGGTTGAAGCGCGTGGGAACGTGCCGCCATTCAGCTTTTGGGAGCATGGCCTGAATTTTTGACACACGGTTGGCTATCACAACCTTCCATGTCGACCCATGCTTTTTCAACCTAGCGAGTGCAATCGTTGGAATCTGTCCAGCAGATTATGCGGCTCATTTTATGGGAAATGACCGTTTCACGTGTACTATGAGCTTGGAAAGTAACTTATTGGCCCGTTCAATTCCAGGACGGGGATAGACTGTGTTTTTATCGGAGCCACTCGTGTCTTTGCCACTGATTAATGTCGTAAACACGTAATTATTTTCGTCGTCACCCGTAAGTAAGTGACGGCCGAATGGGCAGCGAGTGATGCATCCCCTTGCAAGAATCCGATGTAGTTCCACAGTAACTGCGTCGGCAAACGTATTGGATCCATCTCGAGAATTTTAGTTCTTTGAGACTGCTTGCTCCAATCCCTGCAAAACGTGTTCCACGTTTTTGCGTGTCCGTGGAAATTTGTGGTCGTCCCACTGGATTTTCTCTCAGCCATTGGGACTGCATCAGAATTTTGCACGGATTACGACTGGTGATAACCAGCCGAGGGGATCGAAAAGCTTCGCGATCTCCGAGAACAAATTTCTTTTGTCATCCCGAGTAACGCAGACCAGGTTGAAACCGTTGCAGATCGAAATGGAAGTAGTCTTCGGATGGGATCCATCGTAGACCAAGCACTTTTAGTTCCGGAATCGTCGAACGAAATTAGGGTCTACGGCGTGGGAGTGAGCACCTTGGGGGGATGTTCACGCAATAATTTCCGCGGAGTTTCAAGCCCATTTCCTCAACTTGAACCCACCGCCCTGCAGGGAGATCCGCAGACTTGCTTGCGAATTTTTCTCTACTTGAGGTTTTGTTGGACGCTCCCATAAATACGTCGTCGACGTATATGTTCCCCTCTCGAGGATCGGGCGACGAGAGGATACCTCTCTCCATCCTGATCCTTTAATTCGAGGAGGGGTACGCATCGCTAAATATGGGGCGCACGCCGTTACCGTATGTTACGGTATTCAATTCGAAAACTTTCAGCTTTTTCGTCGTTTTGACGCCGCGCCATACGATGCATTGGACCGACGACGGTCCTGCAATGAGGCGACGAGGATTTGCCAGAAACATCTTCACGATATCTGCCACCAGTACGTACTCATACAGACGCCACCTCGTTAAAACCGAGGTAATGTCGTTCTGTAATTTTTGTCCTACGTGCAGGACGTCGTTTAGGGATCGCCCGCCGACCATTCTGCTGGTTGCATTGAATACAACCCGCAGTTTGGTGGTTGCACTTTCCGTGCGAATGACCGCTCGATGCGGGATGTACAGTCTAGTTTGGTCAATGGGCTCAATCTGAGTCATGTGACCTAAGGACTCGTACTCCACCAGAAACTCAGACGATTCTCTGTCGAGGGTCGTATCGGCGTCGAGTTTACGCCGCAGCCTTGTGAGAGCGGACAGTGCTATATGGAACGAGTGTCCTAACGCTTCGTCGGTCTCGGGTGATTGGAAGGGCAATCGGACTATAAACCGTCCGGTTTTGTCCCGTTCGACGGTTCTTCGGAAGAGTGCTTCGCACTCTTCTTCCGCCTGTGAACCGCACCGAGGTCGTAGGGGATTTCTTCGGTTTCCAGAATCGTCGAATCGCGTAATCCAACGATTCGAGAACTTTGTGCAATGCAGCGTTCTTACCGTATTCCGGTCGTCGCCTTCAGCGCGTGTATAGGGCCGGATATAACCCAACCAAACGCCGTTTCTTGGGCGATCGGACCTTCATTCGCCCCTCGTCGGAAGCCCGAACGAATCACCTGAGGCATATAAATCCGCTCCGATAAGAATTTCGATCGTAGGATCGGCCACCAGCTTCTGGATCGGCTAATGGTAAACCTCGGAACGCACTGTAAACACGCGCGTTCGCCGACGTGTTGCGGTAGGTCGTGATTTTCGGCACGACTGTACGCGTGAGCGACACATATCGGTTTCGACTCGTTTACTATCGAGCCGAGGTTTAAACCGACGCTATAATTTTATTTGCGTCACTGGCCGCCCCCCCAAGCCCAATGCCGTGGCTGGGGTACATACGCGTTCAATCGGAGGTCGTTTGCCGCCAGACCTGCGGAAACGAATGACGTCTCCGACCCTTGGTCTAACAGTGCTCGCGCGATTCGCGATACACCGTTTCTCTCCGAACACGCGTACTCGTGCCGTGGCTAGCAGCTACAGTCCTCGGTGCGCCACCTGTACCGAGCACGCGGTACAGTGTCTTGATCTCGAACCGGTTTCTTGCTCTTAGGCCTTCGAAGTCGAAGGTTTCCCTTTCGGCTTCGACACGGCCAGCTCACTTCTTGGTTGAGCGTTCTAATCGCTCTCGTCACGTTGGCCCGTATGCACTTTGCGCCTGCGGCCCTCGGATAATTTTGTTCCCGCAGTCCATCGCATAGTGCAGGAGGGTGTGATGCTTCCCCCCTACACCGATGGCATACCTGGGGGTCTCTGACGCATTTGCGATGCCGTATGAAGAAATTCGAGGCATAGCGCACAGAGCCAATGCGGTTCTGTACGTAGTGGTGACGCGATTCTTGGCGTCAGCACTAGAAAGATTGGTGCATTGAGGCAGACTGTGTTGTCCCAGTGCAGAATCCCGCATTTGTTTGGTTCGCCCGTCGTTTGCGGAACTTTCCTGCGAGCGTCTCGGGTTTGGGGCCGAGTCGGTTCCCATTAACGACGTTATGAAGCTGCTGCCAGCGGCTTCGATGCGACGCTTTTTGGTCGAGCGTCGATGGGAAGCTTCGGCATGCAGGATTTTGTTTCCGGGCGAGAGCTGCCTCTCGACGTTCCTCTTTCATCGAAAGCAGAGCTTGCGCGTGATGATCGACGAAGGTTCCGGACATCCTCGAACGCATCGGGTAGTTAGTCGAGAGGCCGAGCGATCTCTGCCCATTCCAGCTCCAATTTCGGGGGTGAAATGTTGTATCGTCAGTACGCTAGCATCCATTCTACTAGCTGTTCCGGACGTGGCCCTTTCTTAATGCAGCTAGAGTCTCTGTGCATTCCACAGTGACCTGCTGCATGCTGGCTAGATCGTTGAATTCAATCTGCTTCAGCGAAAATAGTTTGTCCAGCAACCTTCCCGTGACCATGCGTGGAAGCCCGTATTTGTCCTTGAGCATTCTCCACGCTTCGGGGAAGTTGCGCTCGACAATCTCGAGCGACGAAATCGTCGCGAGAGCTGGTCCTTCCAAGCATGCGTTCAGATGGTACAATTTCTGTACGTCTGATAACTGCGCATTGTTCATCACCCCGGTGGTAAATAGATCCTCGAAATGTTCCCCATTCCCGAGGATCCCCTCCGAATTTAGGCAATCTTTGCTTGCCCAGGAGCTCCAATGGGCATGCTGCCCTGCACTGGACCTCCGGTGCCGGGTGGTCTCGATTCAGCAGCGATTCTGGTCAGCTCGGCTGATTTACGAAATCCTGGAATTCCTGGAGAATTCGTTTTCCACACGCCGAGGACCTATTAAAGAGCGTATAGGCTTGTCTTTTGCGACGGGAATCATCTTCCGCACGTTCACCTTACATGGTGCGGACATCCCGCCATGTTCGCCCGGCGTAGTCGAGCTTTTCTTGGAGGGGTTTTCTCCGTGAACTTAACTACCCATTTTTTTAAGGTTTATGCTCACGGATCTAAGACAGTCGAACTCGTCTGTTAACTCCATGAGCTGATCCTCAATGTCGGAACGCGACGTAGATTAGAGATAACGCCATAGCGAGTTTTGTCGAGGATCAATCAACTCGATTCAACTCTTGCATTGGTAATTTCCTCACGTGCAAAGGCGGTCACCTTTCCCCGTTCCAATCAACCTCGTTTGATCCGGCTCGAAGGACCTTATGTTAGGAAGTAGGTTTGAAAAAACCTCGCCCTAACAGTGGTCAGGATAGTGAGGGAAGGAACGTCAGGAAAACAATACAGATTTCAATTTAATTTTCACTTAACCAAATGTCTCGACTAAGCCGTTTATTTGTAGTGACTTGGAAACAAAAACTTGTACAAGAAACTGTCACCGCCCGGCCAGACGCCATCTCCAGTTAATCCTGTTTTGGAAATCTGTAACAGAAAGAGACACGAATAGGCGTTAAATACCTGTGAACGTGAGTCACGCTGTATTGTCTTACTCTCTTCCGCGCTCGTCTGGTCTGTGGTTGTCGCACCCAGGAGCAGGAGATCTCGGCCGCCGCGATGCAAGCTAAGCTAGTGGACTGTAATGTGAGAGCGTTCCCGTTAAGCCGGGAATCGCTCGCTTATTATTGTCGTGTACGAGATTTCTGCTCGTCTAATTTCACGACTGCAATTTCTGACTGTCGCAGGAGAAGGTGATCGGAGGTAGAGTTGTAAGGCTCCAGCCTTTCCAGCCGGTCCTCGGCCCTTCACCTGCCCAGCCTTCGTAAGATGCTGATACGGGCACCGTGTGGTGCGAGAGCTTGTCAACGGCACCCTTAGGGCGACTTACTGTTGGGCCTGAGACCACGTTGCTGTCGGAGTCGCTGTCCTACACGATGCAGTGACCGTACTCCACTGGCGATCATTGAGACGATGTTCCTAGCTTTCGCCGATAGCTCCGGGTTTAAGAATGTCTCCCGCTTCGACTAGAAGACGGCAAATCCACCCAGGGTACACTTCACACCTGTATGGTGGGTTCGAAGCCGTTTTGACAATCAATTGGAGGATGGAGTTTGAACCTCGATCCTCTAGGGCACGATGATTCCACTCAGGGTTTCTTCCCGCACCTGGATTATGGAGTCGTGTCCTAAGAGAAAAGCGCGAAGAACCTCGCACCTATAAATTGGGATTGAGTTTAACCCTCTATCCGTGGGGAAACGATTGATCCACTCAGGGTTTCTTCCCGCACACCTGGATTATGGGATCGTTTCCCGGAAGCACTCGAAGAACCTCGAGTCTATTCCGAATTGAAATTTTAACTACCGAGCTCAGTCGTGTACCGACTGGCTCGCTACGATAACCCGCTAATAATTCCTTGTGGATTCTCCGAGGGAGGTAGTCCGAGAAGAACTCTCGACTCGGTTTCAGAATGTTCGAATTATCCTTTTAATGCAACTGCTGAAAGCGTGTTCCGTGTACCGAAGTTCTCGTGACGGTGGTTTTGATAGCGAGTGACTGGCGAGCACGAGCTGCCAAAAGTGAGCGCGTGAAAGGGGGAGAGTCTTCCGTCACGCGGCGCTGTCGCCGTGTCTCTCGCCCGTCTCTGTCTATTATAAATTTTCGTACCTTCTCTAAACTCCGGGCGTTTAAACCGCTTGCTTTGTTCAAAATCGAACGTTAATTTATCGTTCGCGTGACTTTACAGAAAACCTCCCGAGAACCGAGTTTTTCTGTCCTCTAATATTTTTTGAATAGCGGACGCGTCGACCTAGAATCTTCTGGTCGGTCGCGTAACCGAAAACAAACTGGGTGACGAATTGTTTCGGATTTAAATTAAATTTCGATTTTTACTCGATATTTCAACAAATATGTAATCTAAAAATTGGAATTTTAACTAAAAAAGATAAAATTATAAATATAAATAAATATTTATTACATGTATATAATATTATTTCTATTATATTAAACATGATATAATTTTTAATTTTAATAATTAAAAATAAAAATAATAAACATGGTAAAGAAAAAAAATAAAGTATAAAATATTAAATATATTCTTGCTAAAATTCGTATTTCTCCTATTCCTCAATAAATAATTATTAAAAGTATTAAAAAAATTAATCTAATTTCAAAAAAAAAAATAAAATTAAAATATTATTAGATATAAAAAATAAAAAAATTAATGTAATTAATAAAATTATTAAAGAATTTATGCATAAATTATAATAATTAATTATATTTAATGAGAGAAATAATAATGATTCTAAAAATTCATAATCTTAAAATAATTAATATAAAAGAATTGTTAAAATAGGTTTGAGAGTTGTCGCTCTCACCTTTTAACGAGAGTCCAATTACGAGGAGTGGGAATGTGGGGAAAGTGAATCAGTACACTTATGAAATTTCTTTCGCCTAGTCGAACTCGACTAGGCCTGTTCTTTAATTGACCATTAACAAAAAGAAAAAAAAATACCAAAATTAAACAAAAATGTAAATTTAAAAAATGCCAGGAAAAAACCAAGCCCGTTGGCTGGCTCGGAAAAACCTGGCCGCCCTTTGGCCTCTTACGGCTTTCGTCTCGGTCTTCTGTAACAAAAAGAGACCGAAATTCGGCTGTAAATACTTGACAATTCTCGTTGCGTTGTCGGACTCGCTTCAATCCACACGCTCCTTACTCTGTTTATGATAAGACACGGGCGGGATTCTTACACAGCGATAAGCAACTGTACTAGTGGACGCTGTATGATTGAACGTTTCTCGTGTGATCGAGGAAACGTTCGACTGCAATTCTGGAAACGTTGTAATTGCAGATGGGAAGACAAGATTTGAATCTTGATCTTCCCACTGCTGGCAGGCTTGATTATTGCAGGAGGAGACAACAGGTGGAGGTTGTAAGGCTCAAAAAATTGTCCACTCCGTAATTCCGCGTCGTTCCCTGGTCCGTACCCAGGTTCGGTGTGATGCAAGCCCTTAACATGCGCGCTAGAAGCGTCTGAAGGTTAAGGTGCTTACACCACGAAGTGCCCTTTGAACGTCGCTCTACACCGAGTGTCCCTACACTGGCGATCCACAACCGACGCTCGAGCCAGTCAGATTCAGCCGAAAGCACCCAGGGACTGCGCAAAACAAGGCCCCTATGGGGGGTGAAGTTCTCAAACTGAAATGCGACTTTGGGAAACGACGATCCCACTCAGGGTTTATGCGCCAAAAGGCCCTATATGAGTGTTCGAATCGTACAAAAATCAAGGAAAACCGAGAAGTTTTCTCGGTTCTCGTTACACGACAGCTGATTACAGCGGTACGTGCCTTCCACACAACGGTGGCGACAATCAAGCACTATTTAAGTTAACTGTAAATTGTTTCAATGCTTCGTTCGATTCCAGGAATAGTTCTGTTAACACAACGATCGCTCGTAACTCACGAAACCGTGGAGTTACGCGAAATCCGACTAGGTTAATTCTTTTTCGAATTTTACCACAGTCTTAATTTCGTTCCGTCTCGGTTCTGTCGTGCAACGATACAATTGAACGAATTTAATTGATCGTATATATGGTGATCGCGGTGTTGGAAAGAGGTCGAGAAGCCCAGACGTTGCGAACTCGTCGAGAACCAGATAGTAAGTGATCCGCAGAGACAGACCCTCTTGTCCGCGGTCGCGAGAGAAATTGTCTGTCTCGTATTAACTTTGTATCCTCTCTGTTATTTCGGACGTAGTAACACCTGTTCTCATGGAACCGTTACTGGGCCGATCGCGGCTGACTATGATCGAAAGGTAAATTTGGATTTTTTCTACACGGTATTGCTCCCGAAACATATTACGCCGCAGAGAAGGCTCTGGAATGTCGTGTACACTAGAGGACAACACCGTATAAGAAATGTCCCTTTTTTCTATAGATCACGCGAGGAATTTAACCGCTGTTTCTTATTAACGAGTTAACGCGTTTATTTAAACAAATTACAATATTATATTCAAGCTTACCTCCTATAATAACTATTTTAATAAAATGAGCATTTATTGAATTTATAATATATAATTATGAATCATATAAATTTTTTTTAATAATTTTAGTATTTTGTAAGGATTATAATAGTTTGGAATTATTTAAGTTTATTTAATAATGTATTTTTTTTCCTTATAAATTTATTAAGTCATATACATATAAAAATAATCATAATAATAAAAAATTTAGTAAGTATGTAGTAGTAGTAGTAGTAGTAGTATAACTTTATTGCCTTCCCCTTAAATTTACAAGCACTCCTCCTTATCTTACAATCTCTTCCTTACAAGCCTTCCTTAACCTAACTTATCTCGTACTCTTACTCTACCGCTCCGCACACTTTTCCCCCTTTCTCTCATTCCGCTCGCTCTTAACCTACTATTAAGCTACTCTTAACCTACACAGCTCTCTCTGTCACTCTCCTTCATTCTCCCCTGCGTCTCTACTTCACTCGCCCTCCCCGCCTTCGACTTCCATTTCCACTCTTTCACTCCATTCCTTCTTTCGCTCCTTCCTTCCTGTTACCTCCCTCCTTCACGCCCCCTTCACCACTTTCCTAGACTCTCTCTCTCCTCCTACCCTCCAGCCTCTTTATCCAAACCTCCCTCCCCTCCCTCGTCCAAAATGTCCCTTATCTTTTCCCCGATCCCCTTCCCCTCTGCCTCATCCCCTGTTCATCTCACCAAGACGTGCTCCCACGTCTCCTCCTCCCCTCCACATACCCTCCTCTCTTCCTCCTCCCCCCAGTATCTCACCCCCCCCTCATTTCGTTCCCCATCCTATACCTTGCTAGTCTCCCATACCTCACCTCTCTCCCCACCCTGTCTTCAGGTACCTCAGTATCACCCCCTACCACCATCACTCTATACCATTTATTTGTACCTTGACTGCACCAATTTTTCACCTTCTCTCCTCTTCCTGCCTCCTACCATCTTCCACCTCCCCTCCCTCCCCAGCCCCCTCGACCACTTGTCCATTCCCTCCCTCCCTCCCCCCCCTCCCAATCCTCTACACCCCATCCTATCTCTCTCCCATGCCGACAATACCTCTCCCCTTCACATTCCCTTTCCCTTATCTCTTCCCAGGCACCCACCTAACCAACTCCCCCTCCTCACCCCTACTCAGTTTCTCCTCATGTCTCCCTGCCCTTCCCTCTGCCCACGTCCTCAACTTTTTCCTCTTCGTCTCCTCCCTTACCATATATACCCTGGCGTTAGTAAGTATGTATATATAAGATTATTTATTTATTTTATAATATTTTTAGTATATATGTTGAGGGAGTAGGTTTGGCAGCCTCGCCTAACAGTGGTCCGGATCTCCGAGGGAAGGGCGTCGAAGAAAAAGAATACAAGTGGGTTTTAATTTTCACGTAGCCGATGAATACGACTACGTCGTTTGATGAAATCGTGCATTACGTGAGACAAAAAGCCCCGTCTGCCGGTCTAGACGCGTTACCGCTTCGATGATCTGTAACAGAAAGAGACATGAATAGGCGTTAAATACCTGACAACGCGTGACTCACGTCGGATGTCTTTCTCTTTCGTGCTCGCGCCTGGTTTGTGCTTGTCGCGCAGGGCAGGAATCTCGATCGCCGCGATGCGCGGCTATATTGAATGGACTGTACATGTGCGAGAGCGTTTGCTAAATCAGGAATCAGCTCGCTTATTGTTTCTTTATGCAAGATGCTAATTCCGCTATCTTTCAAGCCTGCAGCCCTTGGTTTATCGTAGGAGGGAGCGATCAGGAGGGTTGTAAGATTCCAACCGTCACCACTTATCCTCGGCCCTTCACCCGTCTGGTTATGTGCGTACGGGCACGGTGCAGTACCGGTTTGACAACGGCGCCATTGGGCGACACGGTGCTCCGGATACCACGTTCTTTTTAGAATCGACGTCCTACGCACTGCAGCCAAGTACCAGGCGAGCGATTTTGGGACGTGATCTGATAGATTTGCCGTAAGCTGGGAGATCCTAGATGTCCCGCGCTGGCGCTAGAAAAACGAAATCCACTCCAGGGTATTTTATTTCTACCCTTGGTCTGTGAGTTCGTAACCGGTCAGAAAAACCAGGAAGGATCCGAGTTTATGACTCGATCCGTGCCGGCGGCTGATATAGGTCCACCCAGGATTTTCAGTAAGCCCTGGACTGTGGAGCCGTGCTTGTATAGGAAGCTCGAATAACTCGGCGCTTTAATTTTATATTATATTGTGTCGCACTGAGGCTAGATCGTTGATCTAGGAACTCGCGACAAAGCAGGCTAATTTTTTTAGAAAAGCTTCTCAACGAAGGGTCGAATAACTCGACCGATTCGGAGATTTGTGGAAACTTCTCGATAGCGTGCTCGCTTATCCGATATGCTCGGATTCAGTGGCTCGATAGCAAGTGACGGACGAACATGAGCTGCCAAAAAGTGTGCGCGTGAAAGGGGAATCATTCGTCGCGTGGCGCTGCCGTGGCGTCTCTCGTCCGTCTTTGTTTAATTTGTAATTGTCGTACCTTCTCTATTGCCTGGGCGTTGAACTTGGCTTGTTCGAACTCGAACGTTACTTTATCGTTCGCGTGACTTTGCAGAAAACCTCGACAACCGTGTCTTTCTGCCCTCTAACATTTTGAATAGCGGACGCGTCGACCTAGAATCTTCCTGGTCGGTCGCGTAACCGAAAACAAACCGGGTAACAGATTATTTCAGTTTCAATTAACTATCGCATTTTTAATCGATATTTAAACAATATATTTATATTGATATTATAATTGTTTTATATTATAATTAATATTTTATGATTATTTAATTGTTTTATAATAATATGTTAAATTTTAATTAAAAATAATAATTCTGTGAAATTAAAAGATTAATATAATTTATATATATATAAAAAAATTTATTTCTATTATTTTATTATAATTAAATTTAATATTAAATAAAATTAATGAAATAATAAATTTTTAATTAATAAATAATAAATTTAAATTTGCAATTTAATAGTTTTTTTAACTTATACAGATAAATTTTATTAATACTGGAAGAGTTAATTCTTCATTAATAAATTAACAATTTATTCCTTTTATCAGGCACAATATTTTATATTATAATTTTATTATATTATTTTAAAATATTTAAATAATTATTAAATAGTTTTTAAAAATCATAACAGATTTATTTATAAATAAAACTATAAAATTTAAATTTTATTATTATATTTGAAATATAATAATTAAAATTTTAAGTTAATAGATAAACTATTAAATTTCAAATTTAAAAATATAAATAGATTATAAATTTTAATAGACTATTGTAGCGGTTAAGCATAGCGCCAATCGGCCGCGACCATCCGCTACCTCGCGCCGATTTAGCCACCTCCCGAGACCGCTAACCGAGGTGCGCACGCTTTTGAATTTACTTACCGTGCAGCCAAACCGACAACACGTGCTTATAACCAACCAGTGATTCTCAACGCCTTAAACCGAGTTTAATTAAAACCGGTGTATTGTGTTTAAGTTATCTGTTTATTACCCAGACAATTCCTTGTGACTATTGTATAGAAATACAAGATAATTGACGTGATCTGTTCTCTTTCGATTTCCGCCAATTTTTCCGATTTCTCCTCAGGCGTCAACTTCCTTTTGTTGGAAGAAATGCAGCCTCTCCCTTTAACCTTCTTTGCAAACCGAAACAACTATAATTTGAATTAAATGATTTTATTCAAACAAATCCTTAAAAATATTGGTATAATATATCTTATTTTTTTGCTATATGAGCAGGAATAGTTGGTTCATCTTTAAGAATAATTATTCCGTATAGATCTCCAGGAATATGAATTAATAATGATCAAATTTATAATTCTATTATTTACAACTCATGCTTTTATTATAATTTTTTTATAGTTATACCTTTTTTAATTGGTGGATTTGGAAATTGATTAATTCCATTAATAGTTAGAGCACCTGATATAGCATTTGCACGTATAGACGATATAAGATTTTGATTATTACCTCCTTCTTTTATTATTATTAATAAGAATTTTATATTCTGGAAGTGGAAATGGATGAACTGTTTATCCTCCATTATCTTCTTCAATATATCATCCTTCATTATCTGTTGATTTAACAATTTTTTCTCTTCATATTGCAGGTATTTCTAAGTAATTATAAGATCTATAAATTTTATTGTAACAATTTCTAATATAAAAATTATAATTTAAATTATGATCGATTATCTTTATTTTTGATCAGTTTTATTACAACAATCTTATTATTATTATCTTTACCTGTATTAGCAGGAGCTATTACTATATTATTAACTGATGGTAATAATTTAAGCCTTCTTTTTTATCCATCTGCGGGAGGAGATCCAATTCTTTATCAACATTTATTTTGATTTTTGGTCAACTTATGAGGTTTATATTTTAATTTCACCTGGATATGGTTTAATTTCTCATATTATTTTTTTAATGAAAGAGGTAAAAAAGAAACATTTGGTAATATTGGAATAATTTATGCTATATTAGGTATTGGATTTTTAGGTTTCATTGCATGATCTCATCATATATTTACAGTGGGATTAGATGTTGATACTCGAGCTTATTTTACATCAGCAACTATAATTATTGCTATTCCTACTGGAATTAAAGTTTTAGATGAATAGCAACATATAATGGATCAGAATTAATTATTAATCCTTCAAATATATGATCTTTAGGATTTATTTTTCTATTTACTATAGGAGGATTAACTGGAATAATATTATCTAATTCGTCAATTGATCGCGGCGGGATCACGGGCAACAGAGGCGGCGGGGCTCGACCTTCGGTTACTGAACCGGGGGGCGGCGCACACGTGCGTGCGGCGATATGGGGGGTCCATCGTGGATGTTGGATTCGCGAACCCCAACACCGTGCGCATGGTGTCGGGTTGGCAGGTGGTCCCGGGGCAGAGACACTCTCCATTCGTACGGAGGTCTATATGCCGCCGGGGCTGCATTCCAGCACCACCGCCCGGATAGCTTACCACGCCGCTGGGCGCTTCGGCGCCTGGACAGAGACGCCCTGATGGCGGCTGCCCTCGCTGCAACTTGGTCGCAGGAGGCGGCCGAGTTGCCGAGCATGGAGGAGGTCGCCCGGCTCGGAGGACTAGTCGCAAACATTTGTGACGCGGCGATGCCCCAGGTGGGGCGAGCTTCTCCTCGCCTGGCGGTGTAGTGGTGGTGGGCTGCTATCGCGTATTTGCGCGTCGCACGCGTCCGCGCCCGACGCCAGTACACCCGCGCGCGCTGTCCTCTACGACCGGTCGTTGGCGTGACGCGAGCGAGGGCGAACGACCTGCATGAGGCATACCGCATCGCGCGGGTTGCTCTGCAGGTCACCATCAAACGGGCCCAAGACCCGGGCATGGAAGGATCTCCTCCAGACCGCGATGACGCGATCCTTGGCGGCGCCTGTCCAAGGTGGTGCTGAAAAGCTCTGCCCGTGGGCGCCACCGCGTCACCGAGGGTCTTCACCGCTGGCGGCTCGAGGACGCAGTCAATACTCTTTTCCCAATTGGGTTGAGGTGCCGCGTCCTCCGACGGCAGTGGCGGCAGGCCCAAAGGAGTGGGCGGCCAGCCGAGCTGGGAGTCACGCAGGAGCTGGCGGCGGCCATCAGACGGCTCCGGGGTGCGTAACACGGCCCCGGGTCCGGATGGTGTGCCCAGTCGGGTTTGGGTCTTGCCCCAGGGCGTCCTTGGGGCCGACCTCGGGCGGTTGTTAGACCGATGCCTGAGGGACGGGCGATTCCCCCAGTTGGACGGTGGCGAAGATGGTCCTCCTCCAGAAGGAGGAGTCGGCCCACTGAGTCTCCCTCCGCATACCGTATCTGTCCTCCTCGACGAGCTAGAGCAAGAAGCTCTTCGAGCGGGTGGTTGCTGCCCGCCTCGTCGAGCACCTGTCGCGAGGTGCCCCGGCCTGGCCGACTGCCAGTACGGTTTCCGGGAGGGTCGATCGACCATCGACGCGATAGGTCGTGTCAGGGCCCTCTCGGGGTCGGCCGTCTCCCGGGGAGGGTGGCTTCGGCAATATCCTTGGATATTGCAAACGCCAACACAACACCCTGCCCTGGGAGGAGATAAGGAGAGTCTCGAATATCATCAGGTCCCCTTGTCTCAGGTCAGTCATCAGGGATTATCTCCGCGGCAGGTGGATCGAATATCCGAGGCCGGGATGGACATATGCGGAGGGAGGTGTGCTGCGGTGTTCCGCAGGGAGGTCAGTCCTCGGGCCTGCGCCGTCGACCGGATCAGAGGGATGGGGATGACGGTGGCGGTCCATAAGACCGAGGTGACAGTGTTCCATTCACCTCGGCAGGATCCGCCACCCCCTCTGATCAGGGTGGGTGAGGCTAATATCGAGGTGAAGCCCCAGATGAGGTATCTGAGGCTGGTCCTCGATAGCCACTGGCGCTTCGAGGAGCATATTCATGGTCCCCCGGTTGGAAGAGGATGGTCAGGGCTTTGGGCCGGATTCTACCCAACCAGGGGGCCCGGCAGATGGGATTCGCCGCACCTCTGTGTGGCAATGGTTCGTTCGGTGGCCCTATACGGGGGCCCCGTCTGGGCTGTGACTACGGTCTCCCGGCACTGCATGACGATGTGGCGTCAGGTGCAGAGGCGGATGGCGCTAAGGGTCGTCCTGGACCGTGTCGCCTAAAGGCGGCGCGACAGTTCTTGCGGGGATGCCGCGTGGATCCTCGCTGCTGTCGCGCCCGATGATGTATCGTCACCGCGTCGCCCGTCGGCGCGGGAGTGGGAACGGTCCCGGTTGTGCAGGAACCTGTTTGGGGCGAGTTGAAGCGCCGGGCCCGGCAGTTCGTGTTGCACGCGTGGCAGGAGCGGTTGTCCCTGCCTAACGCGGGGCCAGTCAGGGCTGTTCAGCCCACTCCTATGTAATTGGCTGGACAGAAAAACCATGGAAGTCTCACCAACGGATGGCACAGGTGTTTTCGGGGCATGGCAGCTTCGGGAAATACCTGTGCCGGATAGGGAAGGAGCCGACGGCGCGTTGCTGCCATTGTGACGCTGAGCAGGAGACGGCGGAACATACCCTCGAGGTGTGCACTGCGCGGGAGGGGTAGCGCCGTGTCCTGGTCGGCGTCATCGGGCGGGATGTCTCGCTGCCGGGCATTGTGCGCGCCATGCTGTGCAGCGGGGAGAAGCGGAGGGCCTTGGCGCTCCTTCTGCAAAAGCGTAATGCTGCAGAAGGAGACCGCGAAGGAGAAGGAGCGCATGAGTGAGCGGCGCGCTGAGGCTCGCGCTCGTTTGTTGGCGAGACGGTGTCGCCTGGACGTCAGGCGACTCGGGCGGCCCCACTCGGCGTGGCGCATGACCCAGGCTGGGAGGGGGTCCTGATAGGAGCCCCCTCCCGCCAGTCGGCGTAGGTCGGGCCGGATGGGAGTGGCGGTGCCTCCTGTCCGGGTCCGGCGCATGGAGGAGCACCATCAGGGGGCCTGCTGAAGTCATTAGCTGCCGGCCATGAGGGTAGAAACGGGTTCGCCCAGGCTGTTGCGTGCTGGCGCTCGCAGCCGCCACTAAACGTGGCCCCGGGACGAGATGGCGGCAGGATGAAGTGGCCACGTCAGCCGCTATGAGACAGGGCGATTGCCGGGGGACCGTTTGTCCCCCCGCGGGTGAAGCAGAGCGCGGGCACGGGGAGGATACCGGAGAGTATGCTTCGAGCGATTCCCGGTATCCTCCCAAATCGTCGCCGGAAGGGTCACCGTGGGGTTTTTGGTTTGTAGGTCCTTGCCCGTTAAACAATGGGCATGGGTTATTAAACACAGCACTCTCGCCTCTCCCCAATGTTTGGGGTGGGAGTCTTTCGAATTTTTCCCCCCAGACCAAAAAAAAAAGTAACCTAAAAAAAAAATTCATCAATTGTTATTTTTTTACATGATTCTTATTGTGTATTAGCTCATCTTGTATGTTTTATCTATAGGTGCAGTTTTTCTATTATTGCTAGATTTATTCATTGATACCCAATTTTACGGGTTTAGTTATAAATAAAAAATGATTAATTATACAATTTATATTAATATTTATTAGAGTTAATTGCTTTTTCCTCAATGTTTTACTAGGTTTAATAGGTATACCTCGATGAAATTAGATTATCGAGATTCATATTATTGTTGAAATTTATTATCTTCATTAGGTTCTTTATTTCATTAAATAGATTAATATTATTAATTTTTATTCTTGTAGAAAGATGTTCTAAACGATTAATTATTTTTAAATTTTGTCAATGTTCATTAAAGATGATTACGGAATTATCCACCTTTGGATCATTCTATTCAACGAAGTACCTTTTATTATTAAAATTTATTAACCGTATTATATATAATATATCAAATATGTTGTTTAAATATGTTATTATATTTAAAATCGCGTTCGTCCGGGAAAGAATAAATCTTGACCGCGATTCCGAATATCTGTTTGTGTACGTGACACTTCCCGGAAGGTTACGCGGTCGCCGAGTTCGTTCGACGTACCGACGGTTTAAAACCGCGGCCGTTTACGTGTTTTTCGTACGCCGACCTCACGCGAAAGATTCGCTTCAAACGCCATTTAAACGGCTTAGTGACGTCAGCGTCAGGAGAGAGAACCATATCATTTATTGAAACGAGAATGACGGTCGGACTCGACAGCGCCACGTCGCGACGGCAAGGCACGTCCGAGTCTTCGTCTGTCGATGCTCGACAAATTTTCGATTATTCAAGATCTCGCTCCTTCAGTAGGCGCTCCGCAGAACAAGCGAAACGCTTATCTGCAATAACTAATTTTGGACTTTATGTAAAGGAATTCTCATCGTTGCTGCGATTAGAGATTTCGAACAAATAATCAACCGAACGCATTAGTGGTCGCGGTGCACGCCGCGCGTGACGCGACCGCGAGCGCGAGGAAGTGATTGTACGTTGCAGTCGTTGCCGCGACCGCGACGTAGAACCTCAGAAGTGCAAGCACCCAGAATCCCTTTAAAATATACGGCTGGGGAGCCTCCCAAAGGTCCTGCCGATGGTTCGGAGTAGTATGGCTATCAGGGATTCTAACCCATGGCGCAATGAGTTGGGCGTGGGGCGAGGGAAGTGAGGCGCGCGGGGAGTGCGGCGCGGAGAAGCTCTGGGCGCGGGGCCTGTAGGGGGTGGAAGATTGGTTGCGCGCACACGAGCCGCGGAGTGGGGGGATGTCACGCAATCGTGGAGGGATTAGTCCAGGCCGAGCCGCCGCAGAGACCTCTCCAGACCTGGCCCGCCGTCGGAAATTTTTAAGAGGGTGGTCATTCCCTCCCTCGGTTCGGTATGAAAAGGATTTTCGAGGATCATTCCACCCCGCGCTGAATATTTTTATTCTAAAGCTATCATGTATATATAAATTATGCATAATTTTTAAATTTGTGCATTAATTTTTAGAATTTTTAAATGTAGTAAGTAGATAATCCTAAAGAATTACGTTTTAGATTTCTTGACTTTGACAGGATACTTAAAAGGAAATGAATTTGCTCTATTAGTCATTAGGAATTTTGGATCATATGAACCTATTTCATAATAATATCACCTTATATCATTTCAAAGATATTGCTATAATCAATTAATAACATTCACTTAACAATTGAATTTGCTCTATTATTAGAGTAGGATTTGAAAAAACCTCTCGCCTAACAGTGGTCAGATCGTGAGGACGGAACGTCGAGAAAAAGAATACAAGTGGGTTTTAATTTCACGTAGCCGATGAATACGACTACCGTCGTTTTATTAAATTCGCATATTACGTGGAGACAAAAAAAAACCGGTCTGCCGGTCTAGACTCGTTACCGGCTGTCACAGCCTGATGATCTGTAACAGAAAGAGAGACAGAATAGGCGTTAAATACCTGACAGCATGACTCACGTCGGATGTCTTTCTCTTTCGCGCTCGCGCCCCTGGTTTGTGCTTTGTCGCACCCAGGAGCGGGAATCTCCAGTCGCCGCGATACGCGGCTATATTAGTGGACTGTATGTGCTTTGACGCGTTTCCCTTTAAATCGAGGAATCGCTCGCTTATTGTTTCTTCATGCAAGATGCTAATTCCGCTATCTTTCAAGCCTGCAACTCTTGATTTGTCGTAGGAGGGGAGATCAGAGGGAGGTTGTAAGATTCAACCGTCGCCCTTATCCTCGGCCCTTCACCGTCTGGTTATGTGAATACGGGCACGGTGCAGTACCGGTTTGGCAGCGCCCTTGGGCGACTTACGGTGCTCCGGATACCACGTTCTTTTTAGAATCGACGTCCTACGCACTGCGGCCGTACCAGGCGAGCGATTTTGGGACATGATCGATAATTTTGCCGTAAGCTGGGAGATCTAGATGTCCGCTTCATTTAGAACAACGAATCCACTCCAAGGGTATTTATTTCTACCACTTGGTCTGTGGGTTCATGTAACCGTTCGAAAAACCAGGAAGGATCGAGTTTACTTGACTCGATCCGTGGGAAGAGACAGTGGAGTCACCCAGGGGATTTTCAGTAAGCCCTGGGCTGTGGAGCCGTCTGGCCATAGGCTCAGATAACAAAGGACGTTTTAATTTTATTGATTATATTTGTGTGCTTTTCAGGCTAGATCGTTGATCTAGGAACTCGCGACAAAGCAGGCTAATTCCACGGAGAAGCTTCTCAACGAAGGTGGAATAACTCGACCGATTGTCGGAGATTTTAAACTACTAGATAGCATGCTCGCTTATCGATATGCTCCGTTCAGTGGCTCGATAGCAAGTGACGGACGAGCACGAGTTACGCGCCAAAGTATTGTGCGCGTGAGAGGAATCCTTCGTCGCGTGGCGCTGCCGTAGCGTCTCTCGTCCGTCTTTGTTTAATTTCTAATTGTCGTACCTTCTCTATGCCTGGGCGTTGAACTTGGCTTGTTCGAACTCGAACGTTACTTTATCGTTCGCGTGACTTTACAAGAAAACCTCGAGAACCGTGTTTTCTGTCCTCTAATGTTTCGAATAGCGGACGCGTCGACCTAGAATCTTCCTGGTCGGTCGCGTAACCAGCAAACCGGGTAACGAATTATTTCGGATTTCAATTAACTATCGCATTTTAATCGATATTTAAACACTATTATTAAATAGGATTTTTTGGAACGTATAAAACTATTTCGCGTAATTCCGTGTATATCATTTCAAGATATTGCTATCGTCAATTTATTATATCCACTTCAAATTGAATTTGCTCTGTGTGCAAATTCCTCACTGCCCTACCGGGATGGTGATGAT
This sequence comes from Colletes collaris, assembly GCA_030068185.1. Taxonomy (NCBI): domain Eukaryota; kingdom Metazoa; phylum Arthropoda; class Insecta; order Hymenoptera; family Colletidae; genus Colletes; species Colletes collaris. Next base: position 92,619 of record JASGYR010000189.1, on the reverse strand, counting down.
CCGGATGAGGATGCCGGCGATAGCCTGCGGTGAGGTGTGTTGAAGGTCGGTGATGATGATGGTGATGGCGAACGGTGCCCCGGCCGCCGTAGGGTCGCCGCATGGGTCGCAGTCGCCTGGTGTATCCACGGCCCGCAACCGTGCGACCATTCTGGCCCCATTGGTTATTTGTGGCGGTGGTGGTGGTGAGTGGTGAGCCTAGAACATACAATCATTGGGATAATATTAACACATTAAGCATTAATCATTCAAAACAATACAAGTGTAAATACCGGTGTCGGTGAGGGCCTCTGGGGCGGCGGCGAGGGGAGGAGGCGTCGAGGTGGGTGGCGAGGAGCCAGTGGGAGCCTCTGTGAATTCGAATATAGAGAAATGATATATTACTTATGATGCGATAATTGTATGAAAATAGTATTGTGTGCCTGCCTCATACCTGACACACATATCGAATTCAAATGAGCTCGCTGCATATCCTGCCTCTTGAACGAAAACCTTTATCTTGAAAGATGAATATCTTTTCAAAGTATGATGTCTTTTTTCTTCATGTTCTTCAATCTTCACCCTCCTTGCACTTATCTTCACTGACCAACCTCTCCCATATTCACACATCTTCTTTCCCCTCTTCTCTGAACATCTATCAAACACCTATCGTACTACTTCGAACATGTGAACCTCTATCATACCACACTTTGAACGCGCATCGAACATCTATCATACCACTTTGAACATCTATCATTACCACTTTGATCATGCTTATCGAATGTGTATCGAACCACTCTGAACATCTATCAAACGTCTACCAAACGTCTATCAAATCTATCAAACGTCTATCTTACCACTCTGTAAATGTATGTTACCACTTTGATTGCATTTTTAACCGCTTCTACAGAATTGTAATTATAACTATATTGTTAATCTAGCGTACATCATGTGCAGGAGGTTAGGTTGGGAGGAATTGAAGAAACAAAATTACATATTAAAATTGATTGTATTTATTTTGCATTTCTCTCTGGCGTTTAGACCGCAGTTGAATATTTAAATACATTTTGCATGGCACAATGCTTTGCGTGTCTGTCACATCGTAAGGTATTAAGTGCATTTGCTTTTTTTAGAGATATGGTATCGCGTAGTCCATGTCCAGTGTCTCGTAGTCACGCTCGCTCTCGCATTTTCATCGAGGAAATCCACCAAGCCAGTCTCGTTCTGCAGCCCTTTAACATATGCGATATGCGGTGCGTCATCACTTCTTCATCGACCGCATCGACAACGGCTTTCGTAATTAGCTGTTTAGCCATACTGTACGGAACGTCTCCATCTTCCCCACCGTAGTCCGTCATGTTGCCGTCAACCACGGATGCATGGTTGTCAGATTTCGTAAGAAGATATTGCGGCATCGAACTCCCAAATGTATAATGCGAGAGGAATTGTTCCTTTAAGTAGGACAACCACTTCCTCTGTAAATCTTCCATCAACACTGAACCCTTGCAGGTCAACAAATGTTAGTACGGTCATTATATTTGGCACACGAGAGGGCAAGTACAGCCAGCGTTGGATTTAATTGATTTTGCGCACCTAGTTTGTGAGTGGATTGTATTCAAGCACACGCTCATGCAAAATGAGTCAGTAGGCCGTAGTGTTGCTGGCACATTCTCTTTGATCGAATTCTATGCGCACGTCCACGAGCGAAAACTAATGCTCAGGTTTTGCCCACTTTCCAGGCATGCCAGCAGCGATAGCATATTAACATCGTTTAGCGTCATGAGGCATCCGCCATTGCACTTTAAGTAATTCAATTTCTGGTTCCAACGATTGGAGGTCCAATTAAATTATTATCGTTGCGCGATCGTATTAAAATCAGTCGTGACGCGCATTAATAACCATTCGTTTGTAGTCTCGCAAAATCAGCAAATAATTGAGGGACGCAAAAATTGAAATGATTTACACTGCTACTAGCTCGTCGTGTCGTTTAAGCCCATCCAGCATTCTCCATATTTTGTCTTCATCGGATGTATTGATACACAATTTTAAGCGATGCTAGTTATCCCAACGTTTCTGTTGCGATCAATCTCCACACCATTCAGCTCATATCGAATCTCATTAAATATGAACCGTACAAAATTATTCCCCAACATCACCGTTGAAGCATCATTTTGGCTTATGTATCGTCAATTTCCCCTCCCGTAGAAACTTTCACACGGCAATGTATAAATCTTGCTGTTGTATAGGTATTCTTATCTCATCACTGTGTCAAACGTTGTGGTAGCATTATGGGTTGTATGTGTGAGTCTCGAGCTTAACAATGCGATCATCAATCCGTCGGCTTCCCTCAATGCTTAGAATGTCAGCCATTTCCTTAAATGCACAATGAATCCCAATGATTTCAAAAAAATGCAATGTTTGCAGCACTGAGCCTCTTCGTTTTAGCGTACTCCAGAGCTGTTGTTGTTGTTGTTGTTGTTGTTGTTGTTGTTGTAGACAATTTCGTTTGGAAGAACGTGTTTTCTGGAATCGTTCAACACAAGCATCTCATTCGTTCGCACCACAGGTATTATCGTCGTCAATGCACGTACAGTCTGATGGTAATCTCTTCACCTCGAAATCCAGCAATCGTCCGTTTTGATCCACAACGCGTATCGTTAGATCGTAATGATCCGTAGTGATTGGAAGGTAAATGATCTGTGCGGGCGTTCCGATATCTTATATCCGGGCGGGACTCTCGGAAAAATTCATGTATCGTATGTACGCTTCTCATTGTTGTACGCGCCGGCGAAATGCACTACATTCAATGCTAATAATGTTTACGCTCATGATATTAATCCGGTCGTCCGATTCGTGCCACTGCCCGGTTCTAATTCCCGATTCGCCGAAAATCCCAATAGCGATCAATGTTATTGGGTTTCGTAAAGTCTACGGCAAACGAGCAGTACGGCTCGCTTTTTCGTAATTGTTGTTGGGCGTAACACTATAGGATACATATCATTGTCACCATCATCATCATCATTTCGCAATTTGAGGAGATATCGCTCGTAATCGCTGCTTCAAATACTTGCTTGAAAGTAGCGTCTAGTACGTAGGAGCACGGGGGAATCGTAATGGATTCTTGGCCAGTGTCGACGCTGTTGTTGTTGGTGTCATAGTTTGGCTGGTGACGTAAATTTATCGTTGCTCGAGTCGATGTTGGGTATTGGCGTGATGCGTTTCAAAGGGTTGTTAAGATGACTCGTAATCATCGTCGCTCAAATCTATGGGTGGAAAGTAGCTTACAACGAAGGTGCTACACTTGCCAGTTAGAGTCAATGTTAACGACATATTCGAAAACTGCTCGACTAGTACTGAATCAGAGTGGCGGGGACAATCCTTAAATTGCTTAATTGCCAATCGTTTGTAAGCGTAAGACATAGTTGTCTAGTGCTCTGATCATACTCCTGATAATACGTTCGATTGTATTCAGCTTTACATCATCATTATCCAAATATTGTGTCAATTCCTTAGGCGGTCGAAGGTGAAAGCTGTCGAAGTATACAGCTCGATGCCCTCTCTTCGCATACGCCTCCAATGAAATCCCCAGTCCCTCGACATTGTCAAATTCACGATACCGCTCTCGTTTCGACGTACTCCTCCGGCTGGTAGCGCGTTGCGCATAAAAACACCTCTAAAGAATGGAATACGCATACGTTTTGCCAACTCATTCAATTGCATGTCGGTAGTTACACCCACAGGCATTTTTTTTGTCTTTTCGGCGTTTTTTTGTTTTTCGTTTCGAGATTCCTGTCGCCTTGGTGTCAGATGAGTCGACCTTTCATGGAGCGATTATGACGCCGCATTTCCTGCAGCTGACGTTGCGCTGCCTTATTATCGTTTACCGCCTTGGCGATCCCCGCCACTCACCAGCTAATGATCCGAGCACCTAGCAGCGGGAGAAGTGGTAATATACCACCACGTTTGGCCACTGGAAGAATCCGCTTTTGCGATGCTTTTCTTACAGTCCTTTTGCCGAGGTTTGTTTTCATCCCATTCCGATTTTCGTCTTGGCCTTCGCAGCTGCCCAAACAGCTGTAGCAGCTCCTCTTTCACCCAGAGTCGAGTCTCGCGCAACGATGCGTTTTCCTTTGTCAGCGAGTACGTTATCTGCTGCGTGCCTTTTTCGCCGGTCGTTGCTGCGCGAATATGCAGCCATCGTGTTCGCGACCGCATGCGTCCATCGGATTGATGCCTCGATCACCTCTGAAAATCGTTTTTGCCAGATGAGTTCTGGACCACAAAACTGATATCCTGGGATATGTAATTCGATAGGAAGCGCGTTTATCGCTCGATTTAACAAACCACCGCCCTTTCTTTACTCTCGTCGGCAACATTCGCTGCAGTTTTTAGTCAGCGGTGCTGGACCGTCGATATGCGTTCGCTGCCAAAGGGCGATTATAATGTTCCAGACACCGACGATACTGCCGAACCTCAGAAATCATTTATATGCTCAGAGTCTGTCCCACAACTGGTCAATGTGTCTGCCAAATTCGTGAAGTAGAATAATCTTTGGTATATATATCAGCTGCTCAGAGGTTATGTCTCGAATGTCGCAATGGTATCCGGCAGAACGAGAAGCATTTCGAAATACTGAGCTGTTTTAGCTTCGACGCGGACCTATAAATAGGACGCATAGTCGCTACGATGTGTCAAAAATCATATTCGCGCTTTGCAGCGAGGATGCGATTCGTGCGACAACCTGTTACGATAAGCGTGACAAAATATTATGATAAATCTCAAATGATGTCCTCGAAAACAAAACAAAGACACGGTAGCATGCTGCCAAACACTACCTCCGCAGCCTCATTTGCGGCCCACCAAAGTGCGGAAAGACCAATGTTCTGTAGTGAGCTTGTTGGAAAGTCCTCACGGCGTTCTAGCTTCGAGAACGTGTACGTGTATTCCGAGTCGTTGCAGCAGCCGAAGATATCAGTATTTGCAGGAATTTATTGGCTCCGATAGATGAAATTTTCTACTTCACGTTTTTCAAATAACAGTGACGTCATCCCACCGAGCGAATCGCTTCCGAATTCCATTTTTATCTTTGATGACGTGGCATGCGACAAACGCTTATACGATACGAGAATACTTTGCAATGGGGCGCCATTCGAGACGTTGACTGTTTCTATCTCTGTCAGACGTATGCAAAGATTCCCAAACATCTTATACGTGACAATGCAAATCTGCTGATTCTGTTTAAGCAGGATGGTACCAACTTGGAAACATATGTACAACGATCACGTAAACACTGACATGTCTTACGAGGATTTCTGCGCTTTGTGTCGCAATTGTTGGCAACGGGAGTACGGTTTCGTGGTGATAGACAAGGATTGTTACGATGTCAATGGACGTTATAGAAAGGGATTTAACGAGTTTGCGGTACCGTGAGGTGGTCAATCGTCATCGACACGTCCGGTGGAAAAGCAACGTCTGCGGCACAATGATTGATATCGATAGTCTGGAGATTAAGGATCGCGAGAGAATAGCAGAAGGAAATTGCAAAAACCAGTGATTCCATTCGCAAGAATCACATCAGGCTTTGAAGACTGGCAAGATGGAGAGGAAGATATCGCGTTGGAGAGATACTTTAAACCTGTTGTTGAGCCGCTTAAAACATATTAGTGGAAAATACAACGGCGACAAAAGCTGACATGCCATCGCGGCTGACGAGCACGAACGTTGAAGGGAATGAAACATTAGCACATAAAGTAAAAATCCAACCGAAGGAACACATCGCATAAGAGAAATAGAAAACGATTATACACGTCATCGGAAAAATTCGCTCGTAACCTCCACACCAGTTCAATCGAAGCGGAAACAACCGAATGTCATGTCAAACGATTCCCCGGTTCAGCCTGCACCAATAAATACATTTCCCCATGTACAGTCGATCACAAACAATGAAGAAGACGTTTACGAAACATATGCCGATCAGTCATATACCACAACAAATACGCATGAACTCCAAAAATCCGAAGGGCAACAAACATTTAGCAACCATTTCGGTCCGTTGGGGCAAAAATATTACATGCGCGCAATCCTAAGTGGTGATAGGGATACGATCATGGATCATGTGTATGGAGTATACTTTCCACAATAGTGGAACGATGCTTGGGGATAAGGCTTTCGATATGGACAAGGATGATAATATAATCATAGATGGTGTAAAATATGGAGAGGAACTCCCGGGTCTTTTATGAACTTATTTTCAAGAAGAATTCCCGACGACGCCATATACACAGATGCTGATAGGGCAAAAAATACAAAAGTATACTACTGACAACAAGTAACCACAGACGTGGCCATAACGCACAAAATCCTATAATGGGGTAACAAAGGGATACAAGTATAAACATGTAATTGCGCCGCTACTACCCCGTGTGGCATCTGTCAGTAAGGCAGGGGAAAAGGCCTGCCGGTTCCGCATGTCATGCCGGTGAAAGTTATAACAAGATCGATTACGTGCACTGGGACGATCCCAACGAGCTGGTGGATCGACTCCGTTTGTTGGAAGCGTCGCGTCAGACGGGTGACAACTCGCATGGCCATGAAAATTCTATCGATTATAGATGAACTCTCCGCGAGGTAGGCCTCATTATAAATTAAACCGCGCCCCATGATGTGCACTGTATGCATTGAGATGCCGATCAACAAATTTGGGGGTATCGCTCGAGAAGAGCGGAGCAGCTGGAATGGACTATTACAAATGGGCCAGGTATGCTTCGAGAATTATATGCACGAGACAATGCTCTTTGCGTGGCAGGTGCAGACTTTGATGCAAAATCACACATAAGATACGACGCGTAGCACAACCCGCAGCCGACAGCAATGCTGTCAATAAACTATATGTGGAAAAAGAGCATTAAACTTTTGAGAGAGCAGCAGGAAGAATTGGAGAGGAAGCTGATTGTGTGGCAGAGAGATATGCTAATGTTACGCAAAACAGTGTTCAAAAGATATCGCAGACTATTGAATCCTATCCTGCAGCAGAATTGCGATGGAGAATCATGCGAGACAGTTTGAACATGTCAGAAGAATTATTTTGGGACGATGGGGAAGCACATAATACATGTACGCAATAATTATCACTTCATTCGTGTCAAAGACATCTCTGCGATCAAACAATGTGACCATTATCGAAATCCAAAAGTAAAGAAAACCATAGCCGCAAGAAGCGAAAGGCAACTTGTTGAGGAATTGCTTGCCCCGGCTCGAAGACGACATTTCCCACGTAGGCGTGTCATAGTCCATGGATACGATGATCTGTGGCAGAAGCTGATGTTGTAGAAAAGTGTCCTTACTCGCGATTCAACCAAAGTCACCGCTATATACTCACCGTCATCGATATTGTGCTGAGCAAGTATGTCATGGGCGGTACCGCTCAAGACTAAAAGGTGGTGCTGAAGAGGTGACTAAAGCGTTCTGCAAAGATATTTGAGATCGATATCCGAAAAATTTGCAAACCGATCGAAGGAAAAGAATTTTCTGGCAACGCTGATGTGCAGAAACTTTTGACAAAGCATGGGTATTAATCATTATTCAACGTATTCGGTGATGAAGGCATCCGTCGTTGAACGTTTCAATCGAACCTTGAAGAACAATATGTGGAAACTGTTTACGCTCAATGGAACCTATAAATGGATCGATGCGCTACCGCGTCTACTTGCAGAGTATAATGCACTAAAACATAGAACCATCCGGAATGTGTCCTTACACGATGTTACCCCTGCGATTGCCGATAAGCTGCTGGCTACAGTATACAGCAACATAAAGAATCAACTTTGCTCCAGCGAAATTCAAGTTGGGCGAGTTTGTGCGCGTGAGCAAATTTAAAACCATCTTCGATAAAGGCTATACGCCGAATTGGTCAACGGAGGTGTTCAAGATAGCCAAAGTACAGGCAACTAATCCCGCCCAACGTATCTGCTCCTCGATTCGTGCTGGAAAACCTGTTGCCGGAGGATTCTACGAACATGAGCTGCAGCGTGTCACCGATCCTGATGTGCATCCTAGTGGAAAAAGTGTTGCGTAAGGAAGGGAGATAAGGTATATGTTAAAGTGGCTAGGGTTTGATAAATCACACAATTCTTGGATAAATAAAATAATGTATTGTAACATAATAATACATGATTCAATAAATACAATGATACATATTGATGTGAGCAATTTTATTTTTACACAATAATTCCACTATTTGTAAGAAGGAGTTAATAAATACAATAATTTCGATTCACAACGGTATTCTATAATGTCCCCAGGGCAGAGTGTCGGAGTCGAATCGGGTACGATATACCTCTTGTCATCGTGTGGACTTAGAGCGATTTTGGCCTTCAGAAATGGTGTACACATTGTGCAATTTTGACCGTATACATGATTGCCTGCGAACCATTTCCGATCTCCTTGTGCAAACACTCTGCGTAGTCGTCGAAAGTTATCACGTCCCTAGTTATGACATTGCTCTTTGACGCCTTTACTTGCGCTTTTCGTATCTTTTTGCCATCTACGCCGAGTGCATACATTTTCGATCTAAGATCTACAAAATTCCGGTCATTATCGCACCGTTATTTTCGTCCTTCATCAGTCCTGGGACCTTCTTATTTACATTCGGCATATTATATGCATTGTCAATAGGATAATCGCTTTGTATGTCGAACCTATCGATATTCCGCTTCATGGTTTCATAGATATCCTCGCATTGAATGTGATATATGAGGAGCTATCGGTGTCTGTGTATAGAATTTGACAATTTTGACCATAGAGTGGAAACATATACTCGTGGTGAAATTCATACAAACAAATTTTGGATATGTCAAAATGCACATGCCCACGTATATCGGTTTGTTTGAATTTCACCTCGAGTTTTTCATATTCAACAGTTATTAAATTTTCCCTAGAAAAAAACACTTCTGCTGTGGAAATTCGGTTTCGCGATCATTGCCTCCGCGCCATATCGCCCTCCCCCAACGTGTCAAAAGTTTTACATCCACATAATTTCGTACATTTTCCATAGTTTTACCAAATACTGCGTTGTTCATCGAATTTATACAGAATTTTTTCAAAATCATTTTTTCGCGTTTGTTCTAAACCGTGTGTTGAAAGTTCGATGTAATCGCCTTGAGCCAGGGGATTGAGCGAATTGTAGGATACGATGTATCTTTGTAATACGAAGACCGTGTTTTGTACACTGTTGCAGGTTGCGGTAATGTATAACGTAACGCTGCTTATCGTATACCGTCGCGAGTAATGCTTGTCCTGCCTGCTGCCAGGTGGTTTGGCACGCGTCCGGACAGAACCTTGAGCGAATCTGCATGAGCATCGTGCAGACATTGCGCATATTCTAGATCTACTTCGAGAATGTTACCCTGTTTGGAAATTGGAATCAGAGTAGGACCTATAGCCGATGTAGAAATTCTTCTCGGCTTGATAATCGTGGAATCATCTCATAATACCATGGCATACATGGAACACACTATTCGACAGCTGTACAACCATCGAGGAACGTGCACAAAATTGCCTGGATCATCATTGATGTGGATTGATGAATTAACGGTGGAATTTTGTCAGATTTTGATTCGCCGATTGTAAAGATGACAATGGATACTAAGTCGCTGTATTTCAAACCGAAATGCCACAGGCATTTTTATTGTCTTTTCGGCGTTCTCCGGTACGTTTGATGAGATCTAAAAAAGAATTACATAATGTTCTCCTACGAAAATATTTACAGCTAGCGAAAAAAAAAAAACAAATAATTCGGCACGTAAAACTATAGTTTATATTTATAAACCATTGTGCCATGCAAAATGTCTTTAAAATATTAAAATGGTGGTATAAACGACAGATAGAAATGCGTAAATAAATATAATCAATTTTTAATATATTAAATCTAAGGCTGGACCGTCGATTTAATTTATATTTTAAATTTTATATTTTAATACGTTGGACGCAGCCTGTCGCCAACACCATAATTCATAATCGCGTAGCAACGACCTCAGCGAAAGGCACGCAGCAGATAACGTACTCGCTGACAAAGCGCGAAAACGCATCGTTGCGCGAGACTCGACCCTGGATGAAAGAGGAGCTGCAATTTTTTCGAGTAAATTTTTCGCATTTTGAAGTATACAGTTATGAAACTTTTTATTTCTGCTTGTGTTTCGTAAAGATATTAACCATTTTCTATAACGCGTTTGCAAGAGTTTGACCAAACCTAACCACAGTGAACTATAAAAAATTTGAATTTATACGAGTACTAGAATAATAAATAGAAAGAATAGATTTACGAGCCGAATGATGTGTGGTTTTTCGCTTCAGCTGCAAAATATTTTCTTAGGAGAACATTATGTCAATTCTAACTTTTACGATCTCATCAAACGTACCGAGAACAGCCGAAATGTCAATAAAAAATGCCTGTGGAGGTGTAGAAAAAAAATTTTCGGGGTCATTCCCTCCCTCGGTTCGGTATGAAAAGTTTTCAGAGGATCATTCCCCCTCTTAAAAAATTTCCGACGGCAGGCCAGGTCTGGAGAGGTCTCCGCGGCGGCTCGGCCTGGACTAATCCCCCCTCCCACGATTGCGACATCCCCACTCCGCGGCTCGTGTGCGCGCAACCATCTTCCACTCCCCACAGGCCCCGCGCCCAAGAGTTCTCCGCGCCACACTCTCCCGCGCGCCCTCGCTTCCCCTCTCCCCACGCCCCCCTCATTGCCCCGAGGGTTAGAATCCCCATAGCTATACTACTGTTCGGTACCGCCTCGTGGAGTGTTTACCGTGTAAAGGCCACTGCGAACCCTCTCCGAAAACCCGTCCCGGTGTACGGAGTCGACCGTACACTAAACGGCGGAGTTCAGGTTCAAAAGCGCCTCCCTTCCGTCACGCCGCCCACCACATACGGTCCCCGTGAATACGGTCGCCGGGTAGGCTTTATAGTGCGGTTGGACCAGCCGAGGTTTTTCTGTGTAAATTCGCTTGCTGTACAGTCCCCGATATTAACGGTCGCTGTACAGTAGATATAAAGTGTAGCAGGAAAAACACGACTCGCGCGACGTTTATACGTCACCCACACGGTTGCGCACGTGCTCACGGGACCCACTCAGCTTGGAGACTTACAACCTCCATTTGGTGACACGTCAGTGGCAATGCAGACCCCCGATAGAATCGAGTCAGAAGTCTCCTCTGTTCACGGCAAAGAAGTCTCGTCTGATAGTTAAAATAAAAACTATCCGCGAGCAACGTAATACAGTCCACTAGATTACTCTAAACGACAGCTGATCTCCCCTCCGAGGCGCACCGATAGTCGCTAGGAGGCGAGTCGGGAACAGCTGACGAGCGTGTTTTACATTACGATGCACGCACGTATTTAATTTGGTCGATCATTTGTTTCAGTAATCCAAGGATCGACACAGCCAGGGCAACACCGGTGAGGCCTTCCATCCCCTGGCCGTTGCAAAGAAAAAATATATTTATTTTGTTTATTTGATTTTAGTTTTCTTTTTTTCTTTTTTTTTGTAAAAATAAACGGTTTGTCGCAATGCACGACAAACGAAAAGACTAAATCAGAAATCTGTACAAAGTTCTCTTTCCCTGTCAACTCCATCTTTCCGGACCCCGGTTTAGAACTCTTAGATTCTAACAAACGGTCCTTCGAGCCGGATTGAGTTCCAAAGAACAGGAAAGAGTTCCAGAAGTCAAGTTCACGTAAGTCGCTGCTAACGGGACAACTTAAGTTCGTGTTTGATTATCAAATCCTCGAATAAGAGAATCAGCATGTCTATGTCAAAGGATGAGGGTCGAAGCTTGAGTTCGATGGCGATCTCGACGACCTAATCACCCGATTCGACATGATGACCAAGGTCTATCTCTGAATTTAAAGAAAGAAACGTGGGCGAGCTCAATACACTGAGGTGCTACTCAGGTCAAAGCTCGCCACCGTGTCCGAACAATACAAAGGAAGCTGTAGAGCGGTACTTGTCTATTCGAAGAAAATATACCCCTGCGAAGCGCAACACGTGCGACTTCCTTGTAACAAGGGCGTGTAGAAGCAAAGGGAGACCGAGTACGAGAGGAGTTACAGGTGTACGTTGCTACGGAACTGACCAGACTAGTCGCGCTGAATCCAAAGCGGCAATAACGTCGGTCATGCCCGCATGACGTCGCTATCGAACTCCCAAAACAACGTCTTACCCCCAAGTTCGGAGGTGATCCACGTAAATGGGGACATTTCGCCGGATCTTTTTTACTTCCGGAATAATTAATAATCCGAAGGCTGTCAGATGTGCATCGACTGCAATATCTGAACGCCTGTCTGGAAAGATAAAGCGTTGGCAGCGATCGCACACCTCCGAAGTTATCGATGATAATTTTCGAAGTGGCGTGGAAAAGCCTTGAAAGAACAATTCGGGGTACCACGTATCGTAACCGCCAAACTGCTGAATCAATTAACAAAATTGAAAACGATAAAAAGGGATGATCTGGATAGCCTAAACCAGGTCGTCGTCTCGTTTTCAAGCAGGCCCTCGCCCGGCACTCGAAAAGCAGGAGCACAATTTTGCAGCAGCGAAATTGGCTGCTGGCCCACAGCATTCGAAGCCACTTGGAAGGGTCTCTGAAAGCTGAGTGGGAAAGGTCCACCAGTGTCTCTCCCCGAACTATCCCTCGCACACCAAGTTGATAGGATTCCTGGAGAGGGGCATGCAAGGGTTCTGACCATGTTAGACGATGGTCAGAGCAAATGCCTGCGACCGAACACCCACCGAAGCACAAAATACGCAGTCACAACTCCGTTCTAGAAAGCCCTGCTGGAAAGAGTCTGACCTGCGAATTTTGCGGCCTCGAGCACAGAAAGACCAAATGTGGTGCATTCCGTAACTTGACGCCGAACCGCCGCTATCAATTCATAAAGATAGCCAGCGGTGCATTTCTCTGCTTGTCACCTCAGCATGGGAACGTGCGTTGTCCTTCGGAGAGGAGGCATGCACGAAATGCAATGGCAGACATCAATTCTCTGCTGCATTTCGCAAAGTCCTTTCGGGCGAAACCGAAAGTCGCAAACCCGCGACAATGGCTTCGCAAGACAAACGCTCAGAAAAAGCCGTCTACGGCCCCGCCAAGCCGTCACCAGCAAGCCCAGAACGAGCTGCTCTTACCACGACGTCACAGGCGACGACGTCACAGGCCCGGTATGTCACACTGTAACCAGCGCGATAGGTGCAGACGTACCGACGGCTGTGCTGTTAGCCACGGCAAACGTGCGTGTGCGGAAACAACGGTGCGTCGCGAATCGTACGCGCACTTTGAGTTGATCAGGGTTCAGAAGTCGACCTTCATCTCCGCGAATTTGACAAATGAGCGGCCTCACATTCTCGCGGAGAAACCCCCAGCCACGGTAACGGGCTTTTTTTTTGTTTTCGTGGAAAATCTTCGAAAGACTCCTCCCACTGCCTCTCTTTGGGAGAGGCTGGGAGGGTGTGTGGATTCCCGCGCCCCGTTACTTTATAACCGGGCGCGGGACCTACACCACTAAAAGAAACCCCCACGGTGACCCTTCCGCACGATTTGGGAGAATACCGGGAATCGCTCGAAGCATACTTCCGGTATCCTCTCCGTGCCCGCGCTTTACGCCCACCCGCGAGGGACAAACGGTCCACCGGCAATCGCCCTGTATCATGGCGGCAGGACGAGGCCACTTCGATCCTGCCGCCATCCGTCCCGGGCCGCGTCTGGTGGTTGGCTGCTGAGCCCCAACTCGCAACCACCCGCGGGCAACCCGTTTCTACCCCTCTCCCAGGCCAGCAGCTAACGGCCGCACAGGCCACCGAGGGTGCCGCACGTGCGCCGGACCCGGACGGGAGGCACTGCCACCCCATCCCGGTCGAGCATACGCCGCCACCTGGCTGGAGGGGGCTCCTATCAGGACCCCCTCCCAGCATGGGTCATGCGCGCCACGCCGAGGGGGCCGCCCGCAGGCCCTGACGCCCAGGCGACGCTCTCTCGCCACCAAACGAGCATGAGCCTCAACACGCCTCTGACGCTCGCACTCCCTTCCCGCGGTCCACCCTTCTGCAGCATTACGTTTCGCAGAAGGAGGCCGCGTTCCTCCACTTCTCCTCGCTGCCGAGCATGGCGCGCACACCATGCCCGGCAGCGAGATATCCCGCTCGATGACGCCGACGCAGGACACGGCGCTCACCCTCCCCATGCAGCGCATACCTCGAGGGTATGTTCGCCGTGTCTTGCTACGGTAACGGGCTTGAGGGCGGCCAGCAACCCGACGAATCAAATACAGCGTCGAGATGAATTTGGGAACGGTAAACGGTACCATGCCGACGATGAAGACTAGAGCGTATATCGTGCATAAAATCACGAGCTACGTCTCGCCGTTAATAAGCTTGCGCTCAAATGCGACTCGCTAAAGGGACCTACCGCTCGCAGATCCCGACCCTGCTTCCGGTCAACCGATTGAAGTGTTGATCGGCGCGGACAGCTGTACGCGCAAATTGAAATTCGACCGGGCTTCCGTCGAATAATGCAGTACAGGTCCAGTCGCCCAGAAACTGCATTTGGCTGGATTCTTTCCGGCCCAACAACTGCTACGGGCGGAAAAAACAGATCTTTGCGGACGTTGCACTGCAACGATCACTCCGAATCGCTGGACTTTGGCGATTCGAAAGTTTTTAAGGAAATCGAAGAACTCCCTTCGACCTCGGTACGCACAAAGGCGGAAGAGGAGTGCGAAATGCACTTCAAAAACCGTCGTTCGAGATGCGACCGGGACGGTTTGTCGATCGATTGCAACTTTTACTAACCCGAGACCGGACGAAGCGTTAAGAAATTCCTATCGAATCGCTCTCTCCGCTCACGGGAGGTTGAGGGAAAAAAATTGGACGCAGATCAGACCCTCGAAGAGAGAATACACAACGTTTCTCTCGGAATATGAAGAGCTGGGTCTATGATGACTCGAATCGAGCCGATTGACGAGACCAGACTCTATATTCCACATCGAGCGGTCATACTGCACAGAAAGTGCAACGACAATATTAAGAATCGTATTTAACGCGACAAAGCCGAACTGCAAGCGGTCGCTCGTTAAATGACATCCTACACGTAGGTCCAAAATTTGCAGAACGACATCACGTCAGTTTTGACCCGATGGCGTCTGTATGAATATCACGTGTTGGTGGCCGACGCTAGAGAAAATGTTTCGACAGATTCTCGTCGCCCCGCAGGATCGTCGTTATCGCGAAAGTGCATTATATGGCGCACGCCCGAAACCGAACAGCTCCAGTGCGTTCAGATTAAATACCGCAACGTACGGTACAGGCGTGTTGCACAATACTTGTCGATGCGAGACCCTGCTCGATCCTAAAAATCAGGACGGACGCAGGTACCCCCTTGCCGCCACGATGCTCGAGCAGGACATATACGTAGACGACGTTTTTATGGAAGCACCCGATACGTCCTTGTTAGAAAAATTCGCAACCAAGTTTGCGAACTCTTACAAAGAGGTGGGTTTAAGCTGCGTAAATGGGCAGGAAATTCGCCGTTATTATTGCGAAATAATATCCCCCAAAGCGCCTCTCCCACGCCGTTGACCTTACCTTATTCGACGACAGCGAATTGAAGGTATTAAGAGCTTACCGCTGGATACCGTCCGGCGATTATTTTTATTTCAATCTGCAGCGGTTTCAGCCGTCTGCCGTGCCGATGACAAAACGAAATTTGTTTTCGTAGATTGCTAAAGAAGTTGTTCCGACCCGCTCGGCTGGTTATCACCAGTTGTGATTCGTGCAAAGATTCTGATGCAGTCCCAATGGCTGGAGAAAATCCAGTGGGACGATCCGATCTCAGCGAATACGCGCAATACGTGGAATACGTTTTGCGTGGATTGGAGCAGCTTAAACAAATTAAAAATCCGCTAGATGGATTAATTACGGAGCCGACACGAATTTCCGCTGGAAATTCATGGATTTTGTGACGCTTCGCTCGCCCAGCCTACTCAGCTGTCGCATATTTACGTGTGACAACAATGAACAATGTCACCTCCTCGACATTGCTTATGACAAAACCGCGAGTGGCTCCGATTAAAACGCAGTCAATTCCTGTATTGGAATTGAACGGCGCCGAGCTGCTCGCCGAGCTCAGTGTGCACGTGGAAAAGTCACTTTCGTTGAAGGTCGACCGAATAATCTGCTGGACAGATTCACGATGCGCACAAGCGTGGCCTGAGAAAGCACGCCTCCACATGGAAGGTTTTAATCGCCAACCGTGTGTCAAAGGTCCAAACATTACTACCGAATGCTTTGACTGAAGGCACGTTCCCACCCTTCAATCCCGCGGATCTGAATTCGCGCGGAGTGGAAGCTGCGGAACTCCCTTCAGTCTAAGCCCTGTGGATTTCTGGACCAAGTTGGCTAACACGAGATCGGAAGATTGTTGGCCGAAAAACGCCGTCGTCCATCGAGACCAGAAGAAGGGAAGCGCAAAGTGCACACCCACGTAGCAATTCCGGAGAAAGAATGGGAATTCGTATTTCGATTCTCGAACTGGAATAAGCTGCTTCAGAGGTAACCGCATACTGTCTCAGACTAACGAGACCGATGCAAGGTGAGGCGAAAGGTCATACGATGCAAAGATCGTTGAAGCGTCTGAAGATGCAGCTCGCAAGCGAAAGAATTTGTCTCACGCTCCATCCAGCGCACGCATTTTGCAAAGGAAGACCGGTGTTTGAAAAACCACCGGAAAATTCCAACAAAATCAACGCTGCGAAAAATCTGAACCCTTTTCTCGATGACAAAAGATGTCTTGAGAGTCGGGGAAGATTGGAAAATGCAACGCACTGACATCGGAAACTAAGCAACCCATAATTTTCCGAAACATCACGTTTCCACGATGATAATTCGGCAGTGCCACGATGACACGTTGCACGAGGGACTGCAGTTAACCATGTATACAGGGCGACAAAAATGTTGGATTCTCGGTTGTCCGAAATGCCGCGCGAACGGTGATCCACGGATGCATGCGATGCACGTTAGATGGAGGGCAAAAACTCCCACGCAAATCATGCAGGATTTAATACACTGAGCGTTGCCGCGAAGGCGAGAGAATTTTCGAACTGCGGAGTGGATTATGCCAGGACCTTTCCGTGTCCGCGACTCCGCAGGTCGAGGAAAAAACCGCCCACAAAGCGTATATAGCAGTTTTTCGTCTGTTGTTACGCGACGCGGGCCATCCACATTGAACTCACGTTCACGATTACACGACGAGTGCCTTTTTTGGCGGCTTTAGATCCGATTTATTGCACGAAGGGGAATTCCGTCCTGCATTTTCAGTGACAATGGAACGAACTTTGTCGGTGCAGATCGAGAATTACGCCAAAATTTCGAAGCGGTGTACTAACACGCAAGAAATGCGTAAATAAATGCCCAGTCAAAAAGGAATTAGGTGAAATATAACCCACCGAGTGCACCGCACTTCGGTGGCATGCAAAAGCCGGTGTGAAATCGGTGAAATTATCACCTTAAGCGGACGCTGGGCAAATTCACTCCCACAAGTGAAAGAATTACAGACGTTGCTCTGTAAAATCGAAGCAAGATTTAAACTCGCGACCGATTGCCGCTTTTAGTGATTGTCCGGACGATTACGCGCCGCTCACACTGGGACATTTCTTAGTCAGAAGCCCGTTAAGAAAGCGCTCCCGACGCAATCCGGTGGAAATTGAAAAACTCTCTCCCGTTTAACACACGTTGGAGGAGGGCGATTCAAAAAATTCCATGAACAGATCTGGAGGCATTGGACACGTGATTATCTCACGCACCTCCAGGAAATCGATATAAGTGGCGTACAGCACCAAAAACATTAAAACTAAACGACTTAGTTTTGGTGCAAAACCCTCTCCTGCCCCAGAATCAATGGCGAAATGGGGCGAGTAGAGGAGGTATTCACCGGCAGGATGGAAATGCACGTGTTGTTAAAATACGCACGGCAAAATCCATCTTTACGCGACCTATTACGCGGTTGTGTAAAGCTGCCTGTGGAAGATACCGAGTCGGAGACGGTTATCGACGCCGACTAGGTCACATAAAAACAATAACAGCCAACGGCCAAAGTGATCCGGAAGGTGAGAAACGATCGTTTCTCGAAACAACGATGTTGATTTTCACCTGACCGTTGTCGCCGAGGTTTAAACGGATTAGTGGGGGTTACGAATCCACCAATCTGAGTTGGATTATTGGTAAGGGCGCAACTGGAATACGAGCGCCCCCGACACGCTTCGCGGAGCCGAAAATCGTTCAGTTCAAAGAAACTACGATGAGCGACGCAAGTTCGGCAGCCACCACGTCGTGCGCGGAAGAGACCGCCGTATCGCTTTCGGTTGACCCGAAATCGACGAAGAGCGATTCGGGAGAATTTTGCGGCTCCCGGAGAGACCACCACAGCAGCACCGCAAAGCGACCAGGAAGAGAGGGAGTGATGCTCAGTTTCGGCCGGGAACAATTTCATATTCCGCGAATTCCTGACCGCCGCGAGGAAATACCACTGTAGGGTCCCCGAGGACAATATGTCCTCGGTGGGGACATCAGAGGGCCGCCTCCGGTCCTGCAATTTCAAGGCGGACAAACCGGACGCAGCAACCGCACCGCGGCTCCAACCCCGACGATGGCCGCCCCCGCCGTACGGGTTCCGCCGCCGAGGCGGAAAGCGAAGGAAGCCGGCAAAAAGCGGCCATGGCCGACCCTGGACCACTCCACCAGCGGTCTGCAGAGGCCCACACCAGCACCAAAGGCCCCGGGCAAAAAGCGGGAAGCGGCCTTGGCAGCCATTTAACCAGATCGCGTTCACGAAAGCGATGGCGGATCAGATGCTGACAACGTCGATGCGTTGTTTGCATCGAAAGCTGCAGCTGGTCGCACTGGGGGAGGAGCCAAGCGTCTCGCGCCCGGAGGGAGGGGGCGCAACGCGTCTCGTCGACCAGATCAGAGAGGGATGGGGATGACGGTGGCAGTCCATAAGACCGAGGTGATGGCGTTCCATTCCTCGGCAGGATCCCGCCACACCTCTGATCCGCGTGGGTGAGGCTAATATCCCGAGGAATTAGAAAGCCCCAGATGAGGAGTATCTGGGGCTGATCCTCGATAGCTACTGGCGCTTCGAGGAGCATTTCCGCTGCCTGGTCCCCCGGTTGGAGAAGGATGTTCGGGAGCTTTGGGCCGGATTCTACCCAACCTGGGTACAAGTTCTCTTTCACTGTCAACTCCCCCATTTCCGGACCCCGGTTAGAACCCTTAGATTCTAACATATCTAATTGTTTAAATATCAATTAAAATGCGAAGTTTAATTTAAATCCGAAACAATTCGTTACCCGGTTTGTTTTCGGTTACGCGACCGACCAGGAAGATTCTAGGTCGACGCGTCCGCTATTCAAAATGTTAGAGGACGAGAAAAACACGGTTCTCGAGGTTTTCTGCAAAATCACGCGAACGATTAATTAACGTTCGAATTTTGAAACAAGCGGTTTAAACGCGGGAGTTTAGAGAATTTTGAAAACTATTTAATAGACAGAGACGGACGAGAGACACGGCGACAGCGCCGCGTAACGGAAGACTCTCCCCACTCACGCGCTCACTTTGGCAGCTCGTGCTCGTCCGTCACTCGCTATCAAACCACTGCCACGAGCACTTCGGTATCCGAACACGCTCAGCAGTCGCATATACAAATAATTCGAGCTATCCGACCTGAGTCGAGTTCTTCGACTACCCTCGGAGAGGCAAAGGAATTATTTGCGAGTTATCGTATCGAGCCAGTCGGTACCCGACCGAGCTCTGTAAGCAGACTTATTTAATTCGGGGGCGAAACCGAAGTAATTCGAGTGCTTCCGGAGAATCGATCCATAAACGGGTGTGGGAAGAAACCTGAGTGGACTCAATCGTTTCCCCAGAAAAGGGATAGAGGCTAAGCTCATCCGAATTTATAGGTGCGAGGTTTTCGCACCTTTCTTCGTCTGCGACTCCATAATCCAGGTGTGGGGAAGAAGCCCTGGGTGGAATCATCGTGCACTAGAGGAACGAGATACAAACTCCTTCCTCCAATTGAAGCTGTCAGAAACGGCTTCGAACCCACCGCTGGGAGTGAATAATACCCTGGGTTGGATTTGCCCGTCTTCCAGTCGAGGCTTGGGACACATTTTTAAACCCCAGCTATCGGCGAAAGCTAAGGACACGTTCAAACATCTACAAGGAGTACGGTCCTGCAATGCGTGAGACGGAGCATCCGACAAAGCAACGTGGTCTCCAGGCACAACCAACCAGTCGACCTAAGGGCGCCGTTGACAAGCCTGCACCACACAGTGCCGTACGCACTTGCACGAAGGCGGTGAAGGGCCGGGGACCGGCTGAAAGGTTAGAGCCTTACAACCTCCCTCCGCTCACCTTTTTCCTGCGACAGTCATACAACAAAGTCTTAAATTGCAGTCAGAAATTGCGGTCGTGAAATTAGACGAGCAGGAAATCTCATGCACGACAATATCAAGCAAGCGATTCCCGATTTAACGGGAACGCTCACACATCTGATCCACTAAACCTTAGCTGCGCATCGCGGCGGCTGAGATCCACGCTCCTGGAATTTGATAAGCACAAAGACCAGACGAAGCGCGGAAGAAAGTGAGACACACAGCGTGATTCACGTTCACAGATCTTTAACATATTCGTGTCTCTTTCATTACAGGTTTACCAAACAGGATTAATTGCAGCGGCGTCTGGCTGGGCAAACCATTACGTAATTTTGGTTGTCGAACCTATCACAATAAACGGCTTAGTCGAATAGTTCGATTAAGTGAAAATTAAAATTAAAATCTGTGTTCTTTTCTTTACGTTCCTTCCCTCACGATCCGGACCACCGTTAGGCGAGGTTTTTTCAAACCTACTCCCCTACCATATGTATATATATTAATTTTAAATTATATTATAATTTCTTTTTAAGGAATTATTAATATGGCAGAATAGTTTTTTAATGAATTTAAGATTCTTATCTAAAAATTATATTTTTTGTTAATAATTTCACATTGATACATATTTACTTTTCAAGATCCTTGTTCACTTATATGCTAATAATTTACATTTATTTTATAATATTACAATACTTGTAATAGATTATTTTTATTTTATTTACATTATTAGTTATATTAGATATTTTATTAAACAAATTTGTAAATCAATTATCTATTAAAACATCATACAATTGAAATTATTTGAACAATATTACCTATATTAATTTTAATATTTATTTGCATTTCCTTCTTTAAAAACATTATATTTTATTGATGAAACATGAAATCCTATTTTTACAATTAAATCTATTGGTCATCAATGATATTGAAAATATGAATATCCTGAATTTAAAAATTTAAATTATGATTCTGCCTATACAATTAAAGATTTAAATAATAGAGATATATTTCGTTTATTAGATGTTTATAATCGAATAATTATTCCTTCTTATATTCCAATTCGATTATTAACTACATCTTCAGATGTAATTTAATTCTTGAACAGTACCAAATGTTGAGTATAAAAATAGATTCAGTTCCTGGACGAATTAATCAAATAACTATAATTTCAATACGATCAAGATTATTTTTTGGACAATGTTCAGAAATTTGAGTTTTTTCGGTTCAAAGAGCAGATCATAAAAGACCCACATATCTTTGGTTGCATTCTATAAATATAATTATATAATTTTCTTTTATAATGAAAATTGTTCTATCAAAATACTAAATTCTACATTAGAAGATTATTATTTTTAGTTTTATATAAATTTATTTATTATAATAATATTGTAAATATATATTTGATTAATTTATTGATTTAAGTTGTTATTCCTTTTTTAATTGTAAAATTAAATCTATAATTATATTATGGATTAATTTAATTTTTAAAAAATTTAAGTCAATTTCTAATGAATTTAGTCAATTTTTAGTAAATTTTTAAATTAATTCCTGATTGGGATTGTGGATGGCTGAGTGCAGCCTTATCCAAGGCTTGGACTTCGAGGTGGAGGAGGTGACCGAGGAAATTGCGTTTTTCACTGGGCAGGGGTAGCAGAGCAAACGTTGTAAAATTGGTTTGGTTTTTATACAGGATAACTGAAATATATTATAAACCTCACTACAATCGCTCTGCTCTTTGTCACAAATAAAACACCAGAATACAAAAACGTTCGCGTTTGAATCCCTTGATGGTTGGTTTGGGACAGAGACGTATTGCTCTCGGTATTCGATTGGTTGAACTGAGGCGTGTCGCTCGGAAAAAGGCGCTTGTTCAAAGATGCGTAGCATTATGTAAGGCAGGCGTGTGTGTCGCGGTGGCGAAATATAGAATTTCAAAATGGTCGTTATCGACCCGGATCTATTACGCGATTTGGAGTCAACAGATGTCGTTAAGGAATCTGTGACAATTCCTGATACGAGCCGGGGCCGTGCAGCGTGCGTGGCCTGCGAGTACAAGAGAGACTATGGAATATGGTATCAATTTGTTAATTAGGTGCTGGACAGACCCGATGCAAGATCGGGGAGCCGATAGGATATTTTATAACTAGCACGAACCTGATGCTAAAACAGGGATCCTCTAGGATGGAGTCACAAACGGACGAACCTGGTGCGAAACAACCAGGGGGAGCCGTAGGAGTGTGTAATGTCGTGAACGAACCCGATGCGTAATCGGGGAGTCACTAGGATAGTTAATAACGACGCAGACGAGGCGAAGTGATACGAAATCAGGGAGCCGCTAGGAGGTTGGAACAAACACAGATAAAGTCGATGCGTAATCGAGGAGCTGCTGGGAGGTTGGACGTCACAGACGAACCTGATGCAAAAATCAGGGAGCTGTAGGATGCGGACGAACACAGGTGCGTAAGCAGGGAGCCGCTAAGGATGGCTATTAGATTGCATTAGGACGAACTCGATGCGTAATCGAGGAGCCACTAGGTTGTAAGGGAATTTGTATTTGGATTAAGGATGTGTTAATTGACCTCATTAACTTCAATTATTAAATATAATATAGCAGAGCAGTAAGGTTATATTATTGTGGGAACAATTTAACTAACAATAATCGCTTTATACTAACGATGGGTTAGAGAAGATAAGTAACTCTGATTTAATAATGAAACTAGATATATTCTTAAAACAAACAAGAAAGATACAAGTGTTCTGTGTGTGTTTGTCGCGTCCAAAGAATAATTATAAATACCTAAAATGTTGTTGCTCGGTGTTGACGCACTGGCGATGCGGGGGTAAGTCGGTTGAAAGCTAAAGGCCGTAATAGAATTTATGCCGGTTCACGGATTCTATATGGTTTAATATTGATACGAAAGGGTACTGTAGCCCGATCTCACTAGATATAACTGACTATCAAAATCGTAGACGCGTAACGAGAGACGTGACGTTGACTCTAAACGTGACGATACGATTATGATCCCCCGAGTAATGAAGTCGAAGGGTTTATATACACAAAAATCTGTGGGGGCGGATTGAAAAGTACGCGTTAGAAGTTACCGCGCATTCGGTATTCTCCGAATTGCGTTAACTACTGGAACTATTGCTATTCTCGGAATTGCGTTAGTACGCCGGGCTACTATATCTCGACGGAAGTGACCCCCATTCCAAAGGTTAGATACGTAGCAGGGCGATTTCCCAATGCACGCAAGTGACAAGAAAAATTTGACGGACAGAACGTTCGGCGTACGCTAACATTCCTAATAAATTTAAATTATTTTTTAATGAATTTAAATTAACTTTTAATGATTATAAATGAATTTTTAAATTATTATTTACCATATATGTTTAAATATCGTGTGAGTCCGAGACGTAAAATCTCGTACGCGATGCCCGTATCTATAATGAATTCGCATAATTCCAGAAGGTTCTGCTGACGAAGAATTTTTTATCGTCAGTTCGGTATACCATGACCGTTTACGTGTTTTTCTAGCCAGCATCACTGGAATTCTGGATTCGGAGAATAGAAATTCCAGAAATTGGCGTTTGTTAGCGCCGAGACAGAGAGAAGAATCGATTTATCAAGATCGAGATCGACGGCCGAAACGCGGCAGCGCCGCATCGATAAGCCATGCAGCGCGTAGCCGCCCGGGCTGCTGCGTGCAGCCACTACGCCGTTCTGCGCTTGCGCGACGGAGCCAGCCGGGGCCGTCGCTGCTTACAGATCGTCACGGTTCAATGCGGAGCCGTCGACGATCGGGAACGAACCTGTTAGCGATCTCTCGCTCCGTTTTCTCGCACGAGCTCCGAAGAGTCGAAGCCTTCAGCTCGCTCTTTGTTAATACGCGGACAGCAAATAGATTCATTCAAGGAAAATCTCGTCAAAGCTGCGCCTTGAGATTTTCCCACGAATATAAAGGACAATCTGCCTGTCGTTGCAGCGATCGCAGTGCACGCCGCGCGTGACGCGATCGTAGACGCAGAGATTGTGATTGAACGTTGTTACAATTCGTTGCCGCGACTGCGGCGTTGGGGAATCGGTGTTCAGCACCTTGAGACCTTTCCAAGTGAATACGGTTAGAGCCACTGTAACGAGAATATCGATATACTAGTATTTCCTGGTGGTCGTTGCACCGTTCGAAGGAACGAAGAACCCACTCGGACCACCCGTCTGGTGTACCACATAGAGTGCACCGACCGGTAGAGTGGTAGTTTCGACGACCCGTTCAGAAGCCGTATGCGGCGTAGGAGCAACCGGAAGGTAGATGCGGGTATTTTTTATCCCTTCGCGGTGTTCACCGTGCGCCGGGCTTTAGAGAACCCGCTCCAGTGATTCAGTCATTGAGGTGACAAGGTAGAACACAAGCGACCACTGTGAGCAAAGGGGTTCGAAGCACCGTCCTTCCACCGCTACACCCACTACCAGTTGTGAGTTAACCGCACTGGAGGGCTGTGACCGTGGGGTGGTTAGTGATTGCAAAGGACGTCGTCCTAATTCGGCGAGCCGCAGGCCGGTTTCTCGTGAAGGGAACCGCCGACGAGGGAACCACGGCGGGCTGCCAGGCGTTTCCTTCAGGATGAGGAAGCGCTGTCGAGGTACAACTGCGTGGGTAGGCCGCAGGCCGTTCCTGAGAACCGCCGACGACGTACCCGTACCAGGACGAAGCGTCCTCTTGCGTGGGTGGCGTCCGGGCATCACCCGCACGGTAGGCGATAACTCGCGGGATATAGCCATTTGGAGCCTTACAACCTCCATTTGGTTTCCCGTCCGTGTAGCATTGCTGAGCGAACTCGGTAGAACGAAGGACAATCTCGTCTGCCCGGTTACTTGCGTCGGTGAGATCGTAGCGAGCGAATTTCACTGACCAAAACAAAATAATACAGTCCACTTGTTTCTGTGCCAAATCAGCGATTAACTCTCCTTCGAGCACACCATACGGTCGCTTGGAGCTAGAGATAAACAGCTGACGAGCGCGTTAACATAATAGCTGTCACAAATAATTATACTTCTTGTATAATTTTTGTTACAGAAGACCTTAGAAGGAAAGGAAAAGAGGAGACGCGGCCGAAGGGTCTGAGCCGTCGTCCCTAGAAACTTTCTTTTATTCCGTTAAGTTTTTGTATTTTTGTAATTTTGTTTATTTTCGTAATAAAAAAGTTAATTGAAAACATGTACCAATTCTTTTCTACCCTATCTTCTCCCTCGTCCGGAACCCACACCGTTAGAGGCCACAGAGTGCTCTAACAATATATTATTCTGAATTTTTATTTTTATCGTACAATTGTTTTTATTACACGTCTAGTAAGTTTATTTTTTAATTCATTAGAAAGTTATAGAATAAGTATTGATTTAATACCTAATAATTCGATAGAAAAAGAATTGAACATGAAAATTCAATATTGTGGAGTAAATTATGAGGAAAATATATTTTTGTTTAAATATCGCTAATTCGATGCATATAAGAAGAGTAGGAGCTGTTATTCGTTCACCGGTATTGTTTTTCTGCGTATGTAGCCGACTCAGGACGCTGTTCAACTCTCGTGTCCGCTACGCGAAAACAAGACAGGATATAACCCCTGTCACATCCGGGTTTCTTCGAAGCATCACGCGATCGACGAAACGAAGCGTGATTTCGAGCTAACGTTTCGGCGCGTGTAGAAGAAGGTACGACAATAATACGTTGGACAGGCAATATTCAAATTCGTCTACAGCGCCGCTAACCGGCGAATCTACCCTCCGAATTTGATTAACCGTGCTAGATCGTCACTCATAATTTGGAATCGGCAGCGAGCAGATGGGCACTACGATCCCGCTCCCCGTAATTTCCAAAACTGCCGACTAGTTCAGAGTTACTCGAACTTTCGGAGAGAAATTATCAATCGTGGTACGGAAGTTTAAGACGAAAAACGGATTGGCAATCCATCCCGGTAACGTCGCTACTTCCACACTCTCGTTATTTAATTTCAATCAAAATTAGAGTCGGAAACGCGAGGAAGGTTCCAGACGCAAAACGGATAGGAAACCATCCGGTACCTCGTGAATACTTCCATATCCGAGAAGGATCTCCTCGTCCCTGAGGCGGGTGGAGAAGGTTGGCCGCCAACTGCTCCTTGAAGGGGCAAGAAGACCTGCGGGCAGACGATCCCAGGGAAGCGGCCCAGAGGGGATGAGGGAGGCGGCGCAGGAGTTGTGTGTGGGCGAAATGCCCGGCTGCAGCTCCAGTTGGAGGGAGGAGCGACGGGGGGAGGATGAGGGCAGAGGCGCGTTGGAACAGCGCAGCACTCCCTCCTATACTCCCTCTTCCTCCACGTCCACCACCACGACCCACGGTGCGTGGAAAAAGCGGAGTGCGGCGGTGGTGTTGCGTGGTGGGACCTTCCACCCGCACTCCGCCCGCGCAGAGTTCCCCATTCTCCTCAGAGGACGAACTTCTGAGGAGGATCGGCAACGTGATCGATGGCCAAGCTGGCCTGCCTTCCGGGAGTGAGCTCGTCCACGGAGGTGCGGTCGGCGGGAAAACGGTTACTCCCGACCACGGTCGGTCCGGGCGGGGAAGGCGAGGGCGGGGGGCGGGAAGGCTCCTCCCACCGTGGTCCTTCCGGTGTCGCAGGTCGCGGCCACCCAGGGGTAGTGTACCTGTGGCCCGGTGTTCTCGCGTCCTCCACGGCACCATCCCAAAGGGGGTGTCGTGGAGCGAGGTGGTAGGGCGGAAGGCGGAAAGAGGGCGGCGAGGAAGGCCTCGCCCAGCTGCGACATGCTACTCTCGCCGCCCGCGGCCAAGGGAAAGGCCGCGAAGGTGCGACCAGGGCGCCCCCTTAAAACGGCAGCAGTGACGCTGACCGTTCCTCAGGGGGGCGACCTGACACTCGCAGGGGCGATGCAGCTTGCCAGGGATAATATATCCCTGGAGGAGCTCGGCATCGCTTCCGTGAGGGCGAAGAGGGCCGTGACCGGAGGTCTCCTTCTGGTCCACAGGGCGGCGAGAAGGAGGACCGACTCGCCCAGAGGCTCCAGGAGCAGCTGGGCGAGCGGGGTGTGCAAGTCGCCCGGCCCACGAAGCGCACAGAGTTGCGCATATGTGGGTTGGACGACTCGGTCACCGCGCAGGAGTGTGTCCTGGGTGCCCTAGCGAGGGCGGGTGATTGCCCCGAGGGAGACGTGCAGGTCGGAGAAATACGCGCAGGTCTCCCTTCCGGCATTGGAGTGGGCTACGCGAGGACGGTTTGGTGGCGACGGTATGGGGAGGTGGCGACGGGTCACCGCCGTTCTCCATTCTGGAGCACGGTCGGGGTTTCATCGCCGTGGACTGGGGAAGTCGCCGTAGTGGGCGTGCTACATCTCGCCCCGCAGCGGTCACGCCGCGTTCGAGCTGTACTTGGCCGAGGTCGCGGCATGCGTCCAGCTGCGCGGCCCGGTCCGGTGCTGGTCACCTGGGGGGGCTTTAACGCCAAATCGGTGGCTTGGGATCACCTAGGACCACCGTTCGCGGCGGATCCTGGGCGACTGGGCCGCGGGGCTCGACCTTCGGTTACTGAAACGGGGTCGGATCACACGTGCGTGCGGCGATATGGAGGGTCTGTCGTGGGATGTTGGATTCGCGACCCCCATATGCCGTGCGCATGGTGTCGGGTTGGCAGGTGGTCCCGGGAGGCAGAGACACACTCTGATCACCGAGTATATCCGGATGGAGGTCTCTGCCGCCGGGGCTGCATCCCGGCACCACCGCCCGGATGGCACCCCACCGGCGCCGCTGGGCGCTTCGGCGCCTGGACAAGGACTCCTGATGGCAGCTGCCCTCGCTGCAACTTGGCCGCAGGTGGCGGCCGGCTCGGGGTACTAGTCGCAAACATTTGCGACGCGTCGATGGCCCGGGTCGGGCCGGCTTCTTCCTCACTGGGCGGTGTACTGATGGTCGGCCGCGATCGCGGAATTGCGGGTCTGCGAGCGTCCGCGCCCGACGTTGCAGTACTGCTCGCGCCCGCCGTCGGCTACGACCGGACGATGGCGTGGCGCGAGCGAGGGCAGATGACCTGTATGAGGCATACCGGATGGCGCGGGTTGCTCTGCAGGTCGCCATCAAACGGGCCAAGACCCGGGCATGGAAGGATCTCTTCCAGACCCTCGATGACGATCCTTGGGGGCGCCTGTACAAGGTGGTGCTGAAAAAGCTCCGCCCGATGGCGCTCCCCGTCACCCGAGGGTCTTGACACCCGGCTGCTGGAGGACGTGGTCAATGCTCTTTTCCCAACTCGGGTGAGGGGGACCACGATCCTCCGGCGGAGGCGGCAGTCCCTACGGAGTGGGCGGCCGAACTGGTGGTCACTCAGGGGAGCTGACCGCGGCCATCAGGGACGTCTCGGGGCGCGTAACACGGCCCCCTGGTCCGGATGGTGTGCCCGGCCGGGTTTGGGTCTTGACCCAGGGCGTCCTTTGGGGCCGACTCTCAGGCGAGATGTTCGAAGCCGGATGCCTAAGGGGACGGGCGCGATTCCCCCAGTTGGAAGGTGACGAGGATGGTCCTCCTCCGGAAGGAGAGTCGGCCCGCGGAGTCTCCCTCCGCATACCGGCCCATCTGTCTCCTCGACGAGGTGGGCAAGCTCTTCGAGCGGGTGATTGCTGCCCGCCTCGTCGAGCACCTGGCGCGGGGCGCCCCAAGCCTGACCGACTGCCAGTACGGTTTCCGGGAGGGTCAATCGACCATCGACGCGAAAGGTCATGTCAGGGCCCTCTCGGAGACTGCCGTGTCCCGGGGTGGGGTGGCTTTGGCAATATCCTTGGATATTGCCAACGCCTTTAACACCCCTGCCCTGGGAGTGGAGATAAGGAGGGGCTCGAATACTATCGGGTCCCCCCTGTCTCGGGGCGGTCATCGGGGATTATCTCCGCGGCAGAGTGGATCGAGTAATCCGGACCGGGATTGGACATATGCTGGAGGGAGGTGTTCTGCGGGGTTCCGCAGGGGTCGGTCCTCGGGACACTCCTGTGGAACATCGCGTACGACCCGGTGTTGCGGGCCGACCTCTCCACGACGGCGTCAGCGCCGTGTGTTTTGCAGATGACACGCACTGGTGCTGGCCGTCGGGGCGCACTGGGGAGGGCCAAGCGTCTCGCGGAGGAGGTGGCGCAACGTGTCGTCGACCGGGATCACAGGGGATGGGGATGACGGTGGCGGTCCATAAGACCGAGGTGATAGCGTCTCCCATTCACCTCGGCAGGGTCCGCCACCCCTATGATCCGGGTGGGAGAGGCTAATATCGAGGTGAAGCCCCAGATGAGGTAGTTTGGGGCTGATCCTCGATAGCGCCCACTGGCGCTTTGAGGAACATTTCCGCTGCCTGGTCCCCCGGCTGGAAAGGATGGTCGGTTAATTGGGCCGGATTCTGCCCAACCTGGGGGGCCCGGCAGGCCGAGTTCGCCGCCTCTATGTGGCAATGGTTCAGTCGGTGGACCTATACGGGGCCCCCGTCTGGGCGGACGACCTGGCGGCCTCCCGGCGCAGCATGACGATGCTGCGTCGGGTGCAGAGGCTGATGGCGCTAAGGGTCGTCCGCGCGTACCGGACTGTGTCGCATGTGAGGCGGCGACGGTTCTTGCGGGGATGCCGCGCATGGATCTCCTTGCGCGGTCGCACGCGATGATGTGTATCGTCACCGCGTCGACCGTCTCACGCGTGGGTGTGGGTGGCCCCGGTAGTGCAGGAACCTGAATAATCTTGTGTGCACTTTAAAAGTGTTCGATTATCGCCACCGTTTGCGTCAATTGTTGCAAAGCATAAAGCGATTTCCCACTTTAACATCCGGTGGCTGATAACAATAGTCGTATTATTTAAATTGTGTTCGTGTGTCGCCAACTTTGTGTGGAAGGCACGTACCGCTTTGTAATCAGCTGTCGTGCAACGAGAACCGAGAAAACTTTCTCGGTTTTCCTTGAATTACATGCGGATTCAAACACTCTGGATAGGGGCCTTTTGGCGTATACCCTGAGTGTGATTGTCGTTCCCGAGGGTCGAAATTTCAGTTTGAGTACCACCCCCATAGGGGCCTTATTTGGCGCATTCCCTGGGTGCTCTCGGACTGAATTCGATTGAAGCTCCGAACGTCGGTCACTCATCACCAGTGTGTACGGACACTCGGTCGTAGAGCGACGTTCTAAAGAGGCACCGTGGTGTAAGCACCTTGACCTTCAGACGCTTTCTAGCGCAGTTAAGGGCTTGCATCACACAGGTCCCGTACAGACCAGGAAACGACGCTGAATCACGGAGAGGACAATTTTGGAGCCTTACAACCTCCAACTGTTGTCACCTCCAAAGCCAAAATTCAAGCCAGCAGCAGTGATGAGAAGATCGAGGCCTTCGGGAATCTTTGTCTTCCCATCTGCTGTTAAAAATTTTCCAGAACTGCAGTCGAACGTTTCTCGATTACACGAGAAACGTTTAAGTATACAGATCCACTAACACAGTTGCGTATCGCTGTGAAGGAATCCCGCTCCTCGTTTATCATAAACAGAGACAGGAGCGTGTGGGATTGAAAGCGTGAGTCGAGACAACGCTGACGAGCGTTGTCAAGTATTTACAGCCGAATTTCGGTCTCTTTTGTTGTAGACGACCGAGACGAGGAGCCGTAGGTGGCCAAAGACCACGGCCAGTTTTTTTACGAGCCCTAACGAGCTCAGTTTTTTCCTGAGTGGTTTATTTTAAAAATATAAATTTCTTTCATTTTTTGTTTTATTTAATTTTGTTTTTTTGATTAAATTTCAAAACATTTTAAATAAACGGCCTAGTCGATTTGACAGGCGAAAGAAATTTATAAGTGTTAGATATTATAAGATTAATTTATTTGATGCGTGAATAGCTATCCGAGGATACAGTGTATACAGGACAAAGGTAACGGTTGGACTGACTGTGTCGTAAGTAATTTAACAAAAAACGCGGCAGGCCGTCCTGGCACGAAGCGGATGGCGCTGGTGCTTCCTTATTTCCAATACTCCTCCCTCAACATCGTCATCCAAAGTTGTTGTTAGCTTGCAAATCCTTTTGCCAGTTGCCTCCAGTCTTGTTGAATGGAGCGGTTTTGTCATCATATCTGCAAGCATACTATTACTGCAACAATAGCTTAAATTAATAACATTGCGTTCCCTTGAGGTCTCTTATAAAATGGTATTTTGGTATCTATATGTTTCTGGTCCTTTTTGCTAAATTCTCTGATTTTTTGTTAATTCTACTGCAGCCTTGGTTGTCTTCGAATAATTTTATTGGTTCCTATTATTTCTTCATTAAAATCCTGTAATAATTTCTTCCAGCCACAAACCTTCTTGGCAGAGCTTACACTTAAGCTTATGTATTCCGGGCCTCGGTTGAGGACACAGCGAAACACATGTTTGCTTTCGACAACCCCAGCTGAGTCGTGCTTCCTAAATATTTAAATATATATCCGCTGGTCGATTTTCGGTCCATTTCTTTCCTTCTGCCCAGTCTGCATCTGCATAACCTTATTAATTCTACCTTTTACTGTTATTTCCTAATTGCAACTCTATATTTTTTAATTAGTTTCCAAATAGCGTGTGCTATTCTTTTAGCTTCTATCCAATCAATAGATCCGTTGGAGCCTTTAGTTTTCTACTCAATATTGCAACGCTCGCTGCGATGTCAGGATCGCGTCGAAACAGCTACTTATTACTATTAAACTTCCGATCAGGCTGCTATATTGTTTATTATCGGGTAATGGTTTGCTATCTTGCTCATTTTCTATAACCGACGTCTAAAGGTGGTATATTTGATGTTTTTGCTTCTGGTTAAAGCCACATATGTATTTAAGATTTCTGTTTATGTATCATCTTTCTTTGATGTATAAAGGAAATTACCATTTTTGTCTTTAGTTACTTGAATTCCAGAATAGTTTTTTTGTATACTTTCTGAGTTGTGACACGTTAAGTGAGGACCGACAATTCTATCCTCTACTCGTTTAATTTCGTTTTTATATCTTTAGTTGCGATTAGGATGTCATCAACATATATAATAATGTATGTTTTCTTTGCACCTTGTTGTTTTTTTTATAATCTTGCGTCATTGTTTACTTGCTCAAATAGCAGTTTTTTTAATTCGTTTGATTTTTTGTTATTCCAATTATATGCCGATTGTTTTAGGCCGTATATACTTCTATTTAGTTTTAACACTGAGATGTTCCTTTCTCTTTTATTTTGGTACCCTGGCGGCTGCTTCATATATATATTCCTCCTTTTAAATCACCATTTAGAAAGGCATTCTTTATATCGTAGTGCTTAACTTAACTAGTTTATCTCTACTCGCTATTGTTAAAAATATTCGGAATGTAGTCTGTTTTACTACCGGAGCAAATATTTCATTATAATCAATGCCTATTTTTTGATTATAGCCAAGTGCCACTTAACCTGGTTTTAAATCTAATTACATTACCTTGTGCGTCCTTTCTTCTAGTTTAAATACCCATTTTGCATCCTATTTCATTTTTACCCTTTGGAAGCAACTACACAAGTCCCATGTGTTGTTGGCTATCAAGGAGTTATATATTCCTTCATGCGGCGGAGTGCTTCGTTTGCCATTCGTTTCTGTTAATACTTGATAACGCCTCCTCAACAGAACCTCGGCTCGGTTTGTGTTGTTTCACTACACAATATCAGCATATTATTGTCCAAAAACCAGGTGCTGGTGGTACTCCTCTATTTAATCGCGTTAAAACTCTTTCTGTTTCTTCTCTGCCTTCTTTTTGTATTATTACGGATATCTTCCCTTCTGTTCCTCTTGTTGATTCTTGAATTTCTATTTCTGTTTCCGTATTCCCCATCCGGGTGTCATTTCCTCTGTAAGCTCTCTATTTGCTCCTCCTGCTTTGGTTAGATTATCTATACGCTATGTTACTTCCCGGCTAATTGTTACTCTTGCCGTTTCTCGATCCAGTAATCGATATGCCTTGGATTCTTCGGAGTATCCAACAAAGGTGAGCTTTTTTGTTTTAACGTCTAGTTTGCGTCTGAACTCGCTTGGAATTAGCACATACATACGCGTCGCTACCGAAAATTTGTATATTCATTAAATCCGGCTTTTCACCATACCAATATTCGTAAGGCGTCTTCTCTCCTTTTAATACCGAGATGGCAGTCTGTTTTGTAAATAGTTTGCAGTTACGTGATCGCCTCTCCCCAATATTTATTTGGAAGTCTTCCGTCAATTAACAGACATCTGGCCATACTTCGACGAGGTATCGGTTTTTTCGTTCTGCCTTGCCGTTTTGTTCAGGTGAGTAGGGGGCGGTAAGTTCGAATTTTTATACCTTCCTTTTTGAAAAAGTTAATTTAAGTTCATTGTTAACATATTCTTTTCCGCGAAATCGGATCTTAAATCGTTTTGGGTTTCTTATTAAATTATATTCGTCAATAGTTGAAACATACTCTTTAATTTTTTGACAAACCTCTATTTTTTATGTGCGAGCAAATGGATCTGCACGTATAACCACTGTAATCATCTATTAACGTTAATATGTATCGTTTACCTCCTGGCGTCGCGTCGTTTGCATGGGTACGCATAAATATGTGGGTAACAACTCAAGTATTTGTGTTTGTTTTCTCTTTTAGGAGTGTTGTGGGAATGGTTTCCTTACTGCCTTGCCTTTAATACATATTTCTGCATGTTTCTTTTTATAAGTACCGCAATCCTGAATTCTTTATGTTATTTCCGAGGCCTTCATGGCTAGATAACCTTTTAATTGCCTCCGGATCTCTATGCCCCTAATTTTTCTGTGCCAGAGTATGGATACAGAATTCATTATGCTTATTGTGCGACTTATCAGACTTTCATGACGTAGTACGTGAAGTTTATATAGATTCCCGATGCAATCTGTCTATAGCGACAATTTCTTTATTTTTCATTACTGTACATTTATTATCTTTAAATATAATTTCAAAGCCATTATCTTGAATCTGTTTTACCGACAATAAATTTTCATTTAATTCTGGTTGTTAGAATCTGGAGGGCTCAAACACTGATTTGAGAACCTCGTCTAACGGGGGTCCGGATCACGAGGGAATAGGAGGATGGAAAAGTAATTGTCACACGTTATATATAATTTCACGTCGTCGAGAGAGTTCGACGACGTCGTGTATTGTGGACCGTTAAATGCGAACAGCCTGTCTTAATTGGAGTATACGCGACAAAAACCGCGCCGGGCTGACTGGCGTCTGGCGTGTGCCGCGTCATGCGCTGTTCCCTGAAAACAAAAGAGACGGAAACGAAGAGATGTAAATATACGGTAACGTTTGTCACTCTTCTCCGTCTCGTGTTATCATGTTCACGCGCGCTCCTGATTGGTAGCTTTGTCGCACTCAGGAGCGGAAACTCAGCCGCCGCGTTACGCAGCTAAGCTTAGTGGACTGGTATATGTTTGTGTGCGTTCCCTTTAAACCGGGAAACAGCGCTGATTGCAGAAGTTTGGGAGAAGACGAGATTCAACCTCGTTTCTTTCCCCGACTGCAGGCGTTTCGACTATCGTAGGAGAGGGTAACGGGTGGAGGCTGTAAGGCTGCGAACCGTACCCGCTCCACGGCCCTTTACACACCTTATTGCGCGTGCGTACGGGCACGGTGTGATGCAGGTGTGCCAACTTAGCGCCTCCTTGGGTCGACTTACGATTGGGCCTATGACACCACGTAGCTTAATGAATTAACGTCCTACGCCCAGTGACCGTACTAGACTGGTTATGTGATCTTTGGAGAATTATTCCTTAAGCGATTCCGTCGTAAGCTGGGAGGAAAGTTGTCCCCACACTTCGACTAGAAGGTGGTAACTCCACCCAGGGTATTGTAGCCACCCCTGGAGTGTGGGTTCCGAACCGTATGATATTCAAGAAAGGAACGAGAATCAACTCGATACCTTTAAACACGACCTCTGGTTGCAGCGATACGCGTTTTCTTTTGCACTTTTTATTTTTCAGACCAAAGGTGGTTTGTCGTAGCCACTGCTGAATACTTCGGACACGACCCTCTGATTACAGCGATACGTGTCTGTATTCAGGCTGAGGTGGATCGTAATCCCACTGCTGAATTCTCGTAAATCTCGGATTATAACCTGCGAGATCTTTACAGTCTTTGAGATCAGGTCGTGTTCCGACCTAATCTGTTTAATTGGTAAACGGCTTACGGAGAGTTCACGAAGAGGGGATTGTTTTACAACCCGTTCCGTATTGAACGTCCTGCGGAGGTCTCACGGGATGTGGGTTGTTTTTCAACCCGTTCCGTATTGAACGTCCTGTGCAAGGATTCACGGTATAGGATTGTTTTCCAATCCGTTCCGTATTGAACTTGTTGTTCACGGTATAGGATTGTTTCCCAATCCGTTCCGGTATTGAACTTGTTGTTCACTTTCTGGGTATAGGGATTGTTTTCAATCCGTTTCCGTATTGGAACTTTGTTGTTCACGTTTACGGCTCTTTTAAGTAGTAAACGGGTTGTGGAAGTTCACGGTATAGGATTGTTTTACAATCCGTTCCGTATTTGAACTTCCTGTCCACGTTTACAACTCTTTTAAATAGTGTAAACGGGTTGTGGAAGTTCACAGTATAGGATTGTTTTCCAATCCGTTTCCGTATTTGAACTTCCTGTCCACGTTTACGACTTCTTTGATTTTAAATTGTAAACGGGTTTTGCGGAAAGTATTGACGGGTACCGGATGTGATTCCCAATCCGTTCTCGTACTGCACTTCCAACCCACGTTTACATATTTCGTCGAAAGTTCGGAGTAACCTTCGAAACTATTCGAACGTCTTGGAAATTCCGGGGAGCGGGATCGATATGCCCATCTGCTCACTGCCGGTTCCAAGTTAAGAGTGACGATCCGGCACGGTTAGTCAAATTCGGAGGGGAGAATCTCCGGACTAGCGGCGCTGTAGACGAATTTGAATTCGTCTTTGTCCAACTTATTATTGTCGTACCTTCTCTTTATACACGCGCGCCGAAACGTTAGCCTTCTCGAAATCACGCGTAGTTTCGTCGATCGCGTGATGTTTCGAAGAAATCCGTATGTGACAGTTTTTATAACCTGCCTTGGTTTTCGCGTAGCGGGACACGAGAGTCGAAACAGTCTCGAGTCGGTTTACATACGCAGAAAACAATACCGGGTGGACGAATAATATTCTACTATTCTTATATGCTTCGGAATTAACGCGATATTTTCTAAACATACCGCCCCCCTTGCACGGTCCGTGCAATAATCCGGAGGAGCGGTAATTCGCGTTCACGTTTGATCGACTTTAGAGAAGCCAGTCGACATACAGCCTCTAATTCATGGAAAATTAGCGTACTTACATTCACGTCGTGCGAGGGGCTCCGTCTGCCCTCCAATATCTGAGGCTGGTGATGACCACCTTCGCGCAGTGCCGTCGCATCCACTTCTGGTTCGGCTGGCTGGCCGTTGTCCCCTTTTGCCGTCGCGTGAACGTCTTGCCTGTCTCGGGCTCCCGCTGGCGGTCTCCCCACCTCCCGATTGCGACCTTCGCCTTTCTCTTCTGGAAGGTTTTCACCCTGGAGGGTACGGACGGAGTTTGGCGGCCGCGCGCGTAAACGCACGATATGAGGCTTCCGCCCCTTGCCCACTTCAGTCGGAAGTGACCTCCGGGTACCTTACTTTTGCAACGCCTTGACGTCCAAGGAACGTGGGCCGGTACCCGGAGGACGTCCAGCCCCAAAAAAAGGTTTTTTTTGGGGGGGGGGGGTGTCCTTAATGTGAACCAAAGTGCGGAATTTCGAGTCATAATTGGGTAATGGGCTCGATACGAATCACCCGACCCAGTGGACTCATATTCCGCGAGAAACTGAGATTTTCCTCTCCCGAAATTTTTGTACACATCCAGCTTCCTCCGCAGCCGTATGAGACCGGAAAACACGTCATGGAAAATTTTCCAGCGTTTTTTCTTCCGTCTCGGGTAATTAAGAGGCAGCCGGAATACAAAATTACCCCGTCGCAGATCGCGCGACGGTTTTTCCGGGAGAATGGAGCACTCCTCCACCTTTGTTTCACATAGAGGTAGTGGGAATCTCCTCGGTTTCTCTGAGCTTCTTTATCACTTTTAACCGTGATTTGATAACGGTACATTTTTCCGTGTTTTAGCCCGCTTTTTATATCGGGTTGGATTTCACCCATCCGAAAACAGACTTTTTGGCGAAGTTACCTTTGGATTATTCGACGGGATCCCAGTCGAATAATTTTGGGCGTCTAGAATCGTGTTGATCGAAATTGAAATTTCGATCGGTAAGCGATTCGCTTCGCATCTCTTGTACCGAACTCGCACTCGCGCTCGCCTCGGTGCGGCTGTACCGAATTTCGTACAGCTTTACATCGAGGCGTGTGTCTTATCCGCACTCGGGCGAGTTTTTGCGTTTCGACCTGGATTTCGCAGGCCGCCGGGGTGAGGCTTTTGAGCCTCTGTCCTCTTCATCGCCGTACGCGTTTTCCGCTAAAGGCTAATTTTGAGGAGGTTCCCGGGATATTTCGAAATGCAGTAGGGGATGGTGCCTCCCGCTGCACTCCGGACAGGCCGTGGAGCTTTTGCACTTCGTTACCGTATGATTGGTGCCCAAACATTGTACGCACCAGTGACGGTTTCTTACGTATTGGCTGCGCATTTTTGCAGTCAATACCACGAAGTTCTCGCATTTCGTTAACTTGTGCGGTCCTGTACAGAATCCGCACGGTTTTGCTGACGCTGCTCCACCTTGCCCGTTGTCATGACCCTTTTCCCGTGGCGTTTCCGCCCAGACGTGGTCTTGGACAACGTTATGGCTACGTACGTGTCTCGACGCGGTACTCGTTTCGAGTCGAGCTTCGGCTACGTACGCTTTTTCTGTGGCAGGCGCAAGAGCAGCCTCGCGACGCTTCGCGTCCATGGAGAGCTGTGCGCGGGAGTGCATCTCGATGAACTTCCGTACGTCCTCAAACGTAGGATATTCCGTCGAGAGATTGAGCGTTTTCTGCCACTCTAATTCAAGCGCAGGCGAGAATTTTTGTTTCGCCCAACGCGCGAGTAACCAGTCCCGCTGCTGTTCGGGGTGCCCTTTTATCAAGGGCAGCTAGTGCCTGCGTGCAACCCACGGTGATCTGCTGCATGCTGGCCAGATCACCGGTGTCAATGGGTTTTAGGAACAGGAGCTTATCCAGCAGTTTTCCGTGACTATGCGTGGGAGGCCGAAGGTGTTCTTCAAACTGGTCCACGCAACTGAGAAATTACGACCGACGATCTCGATTGAAGCAATGTACGCTAGAGCGGGTACCTCAAGGCAGTCGTTCAGATAATGCAATCTTTGCACATATGAAAGTCCTGCAATACGTACGACCCCGGAGGTGAACAGATCTCGAAATGTTCCCATTCTTGAGGATCCCCTCCG
This sequence comes from Colletes collaris, assembly GCA_030068185.1. Taxonomy (NCBI): domain Eukaryota; kingdom Metazoa; phylum Arthropoda; class Insecta; order Hymenoptera; family Colletidae; genus Colletes; species Colletes collaris. Next base: position 53,716 of record JASGYR010000189.1, on the reverse strand, counting down.
AATTTGGGTAATCGTTGCTTCGGGAGCTCGATCGGTATACTACACTGAACTTCCGACATTGCTGGTTTCGACTCAGCACTCAGTCGGCCCAGTTCAGTAAGGACGAAATCCTGAAAATCTTGGAAATCGTCCTCGGCATGCCTCATATAATTTAGCTTGAAAAGATCGTGAGACGGTCTTTCCGCTGCAGGTATTTGTTTACGCACGCTAGCGTACTTAGTGCGTATCTCACGCCAAGTTTCTTTAGCGTGCTCGTGTTTTTCATCAAGCAAACGCTCTGAGTACTTCGCTCGTCCCAACTATTTTAGGTTTACACCCAACCGTTGAGCTGACCACATAGATCGACCAAGTCTTCGATCTCGTCATCGAGATCGATTTCTATGGATTGCTGTGGATACGGCCATAGTGAGCGTTTTCGAGGATTAAACCGCTCGATAAAACCTTTACGTGGGTAGTTCCACACGTGTGAGAAAATGTACTTTTCTTTATTCCTTTCAACCGCGTATGGATCCGGCTCGAAGGACCTTATGTTAGAATCTGGAGGGCTCAAACACTGATTTGAGAACCTCGTCTAACGGGGTCCGGATCACGAGGGAATAGGAGGATGGAAAAGTAATTGTCACACGTTATATATAATTTCACGTCGTCGAAAGAGTTCGACGACGTCGTTTATTGTGGACCTTTAAATGCGAACAGCCTGTCTTAATTAGATTATACGCGACAAAAACCTCGCCTGTCTGACTGGCGTCTGGCGTGTGCCGCGTCACGCTGTTCTGAAACAAAAGAGACGGAACGAGATGTAAATATACGGTAACGTTTGTCACTCTCTCCGTCTCGTGTTAATCACGCGCTCCTGATTGTGCTTGTCGCACTCAGGAGCGGGAAACTCAGCCGCCGCGTTACGCAGCTAAGCTAGTGGACTGTATATGTTTGTGTGCGTTCCCTTTAAACCGGGAAACAGCTGATTGCAGTTTGGGAAGACGAGATTCAACCTCGTTTCTTTCCCGACTGCAGGTTTCGACTATCGTAGGAGAGGGTAACGGGTGGAGGTTGTAAGGTTGCAACCGTACCCGCTCCTCGGCCCTTTTTTACCACCTTATTGCGTGCGTACGGGCACGGTGTGATGCAGGTGTGCCAACAGCGCCCTTGGGTCGACTTACGATTGGGCCTGACACCACGTAGCTTAATGAATTAACGTCCTACGCCCAGTGACCGTACTAGACTGGCGATCTTTGGAGGTATTCTGCGATTCGTCGTAAGCTGGGAGGAAAGTTGTCCCACACTTCGACTAGAAGGTGGTAAATCCACCCAGGGTATTTTATACACCCTGGATTGTGGGTTCCGGAACCGTTTGATATTCAAGAAAGGAACGAGAATCAACCTCGATACCTAAAACACGACCTCTGGTTGCAGCGATACGCGTTCTCTTATACTTTTATTTTTCAGACCAAGGTGGGTCGTAGCCACTGCTGAATACTTCGGACACGACCTCTGATTACAGCGATACGTGTCTGTATTCAGGCTGAGGTGGATCGTACCCACTGCTGAATTCGAAATCTCGGATTATAACCTGCGAGATCTTTACAGTCTTTGGATCAGGTCGTGTTCCGACCTAATCTGTTTAATTGGTAAACGGCTTACGGAAGTTCACGGGAGGGGATTGTTTTACAACCCGTTCCGTATTGAACGTCCTGCGGAGGTTCACGGGATGGGGTTGTTTTTCAACCCGTTCCGTATTGAACGTCCTGTGCAAGTTCACGGTATAGGATTGTTTTCCAATCCGTTCCGTATTGAACTTGTTGTTCACGGTATAGGATTGTTTCCCAATCCGTTCCGTATTGAACTTGTTGTTCACGGTATAGGATTGTTTTCCAATCCGTTCCGTATTGAACTTGTTGTTCACGTTTACGGCTCTTTTAAGTAGTAAACGGGTTGTGGAAGTTCACGGTATAGGATTGTTTTACAATCCGTTCCGTATTTGAACTTCCTGTCCACGTTTACAACTCTATTAAATATTAAACGGGTTGTGGAAGTTCACGTTATAGGATTGTTTTACAATCCGTTCCGTATTTGAACTTCCTGTCCACGTTTACGACTCTTTTAAATTGTAAACGGGTTTTGCGGAAGTATTGACGGTACCGGATGGATTCCCAATCCGTTCTCGTACTGCACTTCCAACCCACGTTTACAATTTCGTCGAAAGTTCGAGTAACTCGAAACTATTCGAACGTCTTGGAAATTCCGGGGGAGCGGGATCGTATGCCCATCTGCTCACTGCCGGTTCCAAGTTAAGAGTGACGATCCAGCACGGTTAGTCAAATTCGGAGGAGAATCTCCGACTAGCGGCGCTGTAGACGAATTTGAATTCGTCTTTGTCCAACTTATTATTGTCGTACCTTCTTTATACACGCGCCGAAACGTTAGCTCGAAATCACGCGTAGTTTCGTCGATCGCGTGATGTTTCGAAGAAATCCGTATGTGACAGTTTTTATAACCTGCCTTGTTTTCGCGTAGCGGACACGAGAGTCGAACAGTCTCGAGTCGGTTACATACGCAGAAAACAATACCGGGTGACGAATAATATTCTACTATTCTTATATGCTTCGAATTAACGCGATATTTAAACACTGGTATATATAAGACATTCTTTATCTTTATTATTCTTTCCTCTCCAGAATTTAACAAACATTTAATTGTACCTGTGCCGGTTCCTTCAACCTTCAGCGGCTTACCGTTAGCGGTGTACACAACCTCTTTGGCTTGTGTATGTAATACATCGAAGAAGTTTTTGTTGTGAGTCATATGTATTGTCGCTCCGGAATCCACACACCATGTCTCTTTCTCGCATGTATTGGCCTGTATACTAAAACAGAATTCGCTATTATCAGTAACTTTATTTACCTTCTCATTTCTGCTTTTCCATGCTTTGTAGTTTCGGCAGTTATTTTTCAAATGTCCCTTCTTCTTGCAGAAAAAAACACTCTACTGAGCTGCTACCGTGGCCCATTCTTTGTCCGCCGCCAGTTTGAATTTTTAACGCCATTTCATTTGTATCCACGTTTTGTGTCCTTCGTCGATATTCATCGATAAGTTTTCCTTTGACTAAACCTAATGTAAGATCCTCTTCTGGTCGACTTTCGAGACCGCTTATTAGATTATTAAAAGATTCTGGTAGGCTACACAATATTATTGCTATAAAAAGGTTTTCTTTGATGGTCTCACCTACAGCTACTAACTGATCTTTTAATTCTATTAAAACATTTAAATGTTTTTCCATGCTTTCGCCTTCCAGAAGCTTCGAACTACATAGTCTTTTTAATAAAAGGACCTTACTTGATAGGGATGATTTTTGGTGGTATTCTTGTAAAGCAGTCCAGGCTTCCTTTGCACTCACGGTATTGCGTATGTGTACTAGTTGATCGTCCTCGACTAATAGACCGATTGTCGCTTTTGCCTTTCCGTCAAGAGTTATCCAGGTTGCATCTGGATTTGCTGGCCTGGGTGCTTTATTACTTCCCAAAACCTTCCCTTTATCAGGAGCATTTCCATTTTAAATTTCCATGACTGGTAATTCTCGTTATTTAACTTTGAGATGGTTACACGTGGTATTTCCGCCATCTTCCCACACGAGAATCTTCGCGAACTTTTTGGAAAATTTTTAATTTAATTTAATTTAAACACTTTTCACTGTATCTCTGATTGCACTTTATATCTCTGGGCCCATAACCTGTTAGATATTATAGATTAATTTATTTGATGCGTGAATAGCTATCCGAGGATACAGTGTATACAGGACAAAGGTAACGGTTGGACTGACTGTGTCGTAAGTAATTTAACAAAAAACGCGGCAGGCCGTCCCGCACGAAGGATGGCGCTGGTGCTTCCTTATTTCCAATAATAAGTGTACCGATTCACTTTCCCACACATTCCCACTCCCTCGTAATTCGGACTCAACGTTAAAGGGTGAGAGCGACCATAACTCGCACCTATTTTAACAGACCTCCTAAAAATATTTTAATATTTAATCCTTATGATATTCCTTTATTAAATTCAATTATTTTAATTTCTTCAGGGTTTGTAATTACATGAAGACATAATTTATTATTAAATAATAAATTATTTTATGGAAAATTAGTTTATTAATTACAATTATTTTAGAATTTATTTTTCAATAATACAATATTTAGAATATAATGAAGCAAAATTTTGTATTAATGATAGAATTTTTGGTTCAATTTTTTATTTATTAACAGGATTTCATGGAATTCATGTAATTATTGGAATTATATTTTTAATAACATGTTTATTTCGAATATCAATTAACCATTTATCTAAAATTAATCATTATCATTTTGAATCTTCATCATGATATTGACATTTTGTAGATATTATTTGATTATGTGTTTATCTATTTATTTATTGATGAATATATTAAAATTAATTATATATATAATATAAAAGTTATTACAATTAATTTCCAATTAAAAATTTATTATTTATAATATATATATAATTTATAATTATATGTGTATATTTTTTATTATTTTATTTATTTTTTTTATAATTACTTTAATAAACTTATATTTTAAAATAATTTTGTGTTTAAATATCGCTTTAATTCGAAGCATATAAGAATATTATAATATTATTCGTCACCCGGTATTTTTTTCTGCGTATGTAACCGACTCGAGACTGTTCGACTCTCGTGTCCGCTACGCGAAAACAAGACAGGTTATAAAAACTGTCACATACGGATTTCTTCGAAACATCACGCGATCGGACGAAACTACGCGTGATTTCGAGCTAACGTTTCGGCGCGTGTAAAAGGAGAAGGTACGACAATAATAAGTTGGACAAAGACGTATTCAAATTCGTCTACAGCGCCGCTAGTCGGAGAGATTCCTCCGAATTTGACTAACCGTGCTGGATCGTCACTCATGATTTGGAAACGGCCGAGAGCAGATGGGCATACGATCCCGCCTCCGTATATACCAAGTAGAACGAATAGTGTCGGTTCTTTCAAGCCAGTTAAGAACGTGGTGAAGAAGGTGCAGTGCGAGAACGGATTGGGGTCCGATCCGGTAACGCAAATACTTCCGCTACACGTTTTAACTGCAGTGAAAAAGAGTCGGAAACGCAAAGAAGTGCAGTACCTAAACGGATTGGGATACCAGCCGGTACCAACGTCACTTCCGTTTCTAACGAGGAATCTCGTGGGTTATTTCCGAACGTTTCTAGTGCAGCAGTGGTAAAAACCACCTAAGACTGAGGAAAAAGGATACGTATCGTTGGACCGATCGTTCGTATCCGAAGTTTCGAGTTTGACCTACGAACCCCCTTGACTGTCGAACGGTTAAAACCCCACTCTAGACGGACCACGTGGTGTATTCCGTGGGTGGACTTGCCGCCCTCCAGTCGGTGCTAGGAATTTAAATCACGTGTCCAGCATCAGGCGACCTGCTGAAGCGGTATTTCAAAAATACGCCAACGTGTGCGTGGAATACCGCTCAAGAGCAACAGTGGGAAACGTACGCTAACCGTAAGTCGTTGCGAACGCAGACAAGGTACAGTCCCACACCATACACGGACGGATTACGAGGACGGTAAGAAACCGAGGATTCGACAACATTTGGAGCCTTACAACCTCCATCTGTTGCCCTTTCCTACGACGGTCGAGATCCCGCAGTATAGGAAGAATCGAGGTATAATCTCGTCTTCCTTAGAACTGCATTCAGCTGTTTCCCGGTCTAAAGGGAACGCACACATAAATAAATACAGTCCACCTGTTTCGCCGCGTAACGCAGCGGCAGAGAATCCCCGCTCCTGAGTGCGACAAGCACAGCTAGGAGCGCGAGAACTTCAGAACGAGACGGAAAACGTGACTAACGTTACCGGGTATTTACACCGAGTTCCGTCCTTTATGTTACAGATAAGAGTGACGCCAGCCGAAGATTCGTCGAGCGAGAGGCGGATTACCTCGCTAGCCGCGAGCCAATTGATTTTAATTTACGTTTTTTCAATTATTCATATCGGCAAACGGCCAACAATTTCTGTTTATTTCTCTTAACTTTCGTTCTGAATTATTTTATTTTAGTTTGATTACAACGTGTTCTTTTAAGTTTCGTTTGGTTTAACCTATTCTTTGTGTTCCAAATAAACGGCGTCATCGACAATCGACGACGCGAAAATACAATTAAAAGAAACGATTTACTTTTCCTTCGTCCTACTCCTTCGTAATCCGGACACCCGTTAGACGAGGTTCTCAAAAAGAATATTTGAGCCCTCCATATTCTAACATATTGTTTAAATATCGCGTCAATTCGACGTGCAAGAATAGTAGAATATTATTCGTCACCCGGTATTGTTTTTCTGCGTATGTAACATACTCGAGAATGTTCGGCTCTCGCGTCCGCTACGCGTAAACAAGACCGGATACAAAAACGGTCACATACGAATTTCTTCGAAACATCATGCGATCGACCAAACTACGCAGAATTTCAAGCTAACGTTTCGAAACGCGTAAGATAGAAAAGGAAAGACAATCGAAAGATAGACAAAGACAAACTCAAATTCGGCTACAGCGCCGCCAGTCGGAAATCGCTCTCCGAATTTGACTCTCCTTGTTAAGCGAATCACTCTTGATTTGGAAACGGCCGAGAGCAGATGGGCATCCGATCCTGCTCCTCCGTATAGACCAAATAGAACGAATAGTGTAGAGCTTGTCGTTCTTTCGAGCCAGTTAAGAACGTGGTGAAGAAGGTGCAGTGCGAGAACGGATTGGGGTCCGATCCGGTAACGCCAATACTTCCGCTACACGTTTTAGCTGGAGTTAAAAAGAGTCGGAAACGCAAAGAAGTGCAGTACCTAAACGGATTGGGATACCATCCGGTACCAACGACACTTCCGTTTATAAAGAGGAATCTCGTGGGTTATATCCGAAAGTTTCTAGTTCAGCTGTGGGAAAAGCCCACCTAAGACTGAAAAAGATACGTATCGTTGGACCGATCGGTCGTATCCGAAGTTTCGAGTTTGACCTTCGAACCTCCCTTGACTGTCGAACGGTTAAAACCCCACCAGACGGGCCTTCGTGGTATTCCGTGGGTGGGCTTGCCGCCCTCCAGTCGGTGATAGGAATTTTAATTACGTGTCCAGCATCAGGCGACCTGCTGAAGCGGTATTTCGAAAATACGCCAACGTGTGCGTGGAATACCGCTCAAGAGCAATAGTGGGAAATGTACGCTAATCGTAAGTCGTTGCGAACGCAGACAAGATACAGCCCCACACCGTACACGGACGGATTACGAGGACGGTAAGAAACCGAGGATTCGACAACATTTGGAGCCTTACAACCTCCATCTGTTGCCCTTTCCTACGACGGTCGAGATCCCGCAGTATAGGAAGAATCGAGGTATAATCTCGTCTTCTTTAGAACTGCAATCAAACGTTTCCTGATTTAAAGGGAACATAAATAAATACAGTCCACCTGTTTCGCCGCGTAACGCAGCGGCAGAGAATCACCGCTCCTGAGTGCGACAAGCACAGCTAGAGAGCGAGAACTTCAGAACGAGACGGAAAACGTGACTAACGTTACCGTGTATTTACATCAAGTTCCGTCCTTTTTGTTACAGAGAAGAGTGAGGCCAGCCGAAGACTCGTCAAACGAGAGGCGGATTAACGCGCCAGAGGACGAGCCAATTTATTTCAATTTTTATTTTAATTGTTAAAAGCGGCAAACGGCCAAACATTTTATTTTTCTTTCTGTTAAATGTTTTTGTTCTGAATTATTTTAGTTTGATTATAACAAGTTTTTTTTACGTTTCGTTTGTTTTGTTCTATTCTTTATTTTCCAATAAACGGCGTCGTCGAAGATCGACGACGCGAAAATACAATTAAAACAAACGACTTACTTTTCCTACGTCCTACTCCTTTGTAATCCGGACACCTGTTAGACGAGGTTCTCAAATAAATATTTGAGCCCTCCATATTCTAACAAATATCAATAAAAAATCGAGGAAAAAGATTACTTATTGAATGTGGATTTGATCCATTAATTAATAAACGATTACATTTTTCTATTCATTTTTTTTAAATTTCATTAGTGTTTTTAATTTTTGATGTTGAAATTGTTTTAATTTTACCTTTTATTTTTATTTTTTAAATATTATTCCTTTAATTTCTTTAATTATTGTTAGGGAGTAGGTTTGAAAACCTCGCCTAACGGTGGTCCGGATCGTGAGGAAGGAACGTAGTGAAAAGAATACAGATTTTATTTTATTTTTCGCTTATTCGAATGACTCGAATAAGCCATTAATTTATGTAATGGTTATAAACCAAAGATTATATAATTTGGTCTGCCCGGCCAGACGCCGCTGCAGCTAATCCTGTTTGGTAAACCTGTAACAGAAAGAGACACGAATAGGCGTTAAATACCTGTGAACGTGAATCACGCTGTGTGTCTTACTTTCTTCCGCGCTCGTCTAGTCTGTGCTTGTCACACCCAGGAGCGGGGATCTCAGCCGCCGCGATGCGCAGCCAAGCTAGTGGACTGTATGTGTGAGCGTTCCCGTTAAATCGGGAATCGCTTGCTTATTATTGTCGTGTACGAGATTTCTGCTCGTCTAATTTCACGACTGCAATTTCTGACTGCAATTTAAGACTTTGTTGTATGACTGTCGCAGGAAAAGGTGATCGGAGGGAGGTTGTAAGGCTCCAACCTTTCAGCCGGTCCCCGGCCCTTCACCGCCTTCGTAAGTGCGTACGGCACTGTGTGGTGCAGGCTTGTCAACGGCGCCCTTAGGTCGACTTACGGTTGTGCCTGAGACCACGTTGCTTTGTCGGATGCTCCGTCCTACGCACAGGGACCGTACTCCTGGAGATGTTTGACGTGTCCTAGCTTTCGCCGATAGCTGGGGTTTAAAAAAGTGTCCCGCTTCGACTGGAAGACGGCAAATCCACCCAGGGTATTATTCACTCCTGTATGGTGGGTTCGAAGCCGTTTCTGACAGCCAATTGGAGGAAGGAGTTTGTATCTCGTTCCTCTAGTGCACGATGATTCCACTCAGGGTTTCTTCCCACACCTGGATTATGGAGTCGTGCACGAAGAAAGGTGCGAAAAACCTCGCACCTATAAATTGGGATGAGCTTAGCCCTCTATCCCTGGGGAAACGATTGAGTCCACTCAGGGTTTCTTCCCACACCTGTTTATGGATCGATTCCCCGGAAGCACTCGAATTACTTCAAGCCTATTCCGAATTAAATAAGTCTTTTTACGGAGCTCGGTCGGGTACCGACTGGCTCGATACGATAACTCGTGAATAATTCTTTTACAGCTCCGAGGGTAGTCGAAGAACTCTACTCGGATCGGGTCGCTCGAATTATTCGTGTATTCGACTGCTGAGCGTGTTCGGATACCGAAGTGCTCGTGGCAGTGGTTTGATAGCGAGTGACGGACGAGCACGAGCTGCCAAAGTGAGCGCGTGAGTGGGGAGAGTCTTCCGTCACGCGGCGCTGTCGCCGTGTCTCTCGTCCGTCTCTGTCTATTATATAATTTTCGTACCTTCTCTAAACTAGGCGTTTGAACCGTTTGTTTCCCAAAATTGAACGTTAGTTAATCGTTCGCGTGACTTTGCAGAAAACCTCGAGAACCGTGTTTTTTCTGTCCTCCGTAACATTTTGAATAGCGGACGCGTCGACCTAGAATCTTCCTGAGTCGGTCGCGTAACCGAAAAACAAAATCCGGGTAACGAATTGTTTCGATTTACGAATTAAACTTCGCATTTTATTTGGTATTTAAACAATTATATTAATTTATTTTTAATTATATTACTTTATTGGATTATTAATAGAATGATATTTGGGGTATTTAGAATGATTTAAATTAATTTATATAGATTAATTAAATATAATTCAATTTTTTTTAATTCTGTTAGAATCTAAGGGTTCTAACCTGGTGGTCCGGATGAGGGAGTTGACAGGGAAAGAGAAGTTGCTCAGATTTGATTAGTTAGAATTGTTTGCTCTGCTTCAAGCCATGACAAACTCGTTTATTTTTACATAAAATATATGAAAAACCCCAAAAAATCAAACAAACAAATATAAAATATATTTTTTTTTTTGCCACGGCCAGGGGTTGGAAGGCCTCACTGGTGTTGCTCCTGGCTGGGTCGGTCCTTGATTACTGGAAACAAATGATCGGACCAAATTAAATACGCGCGCGTGCACGTAATGTAAATAGCAAGCTCGTCAGCTGTTCGACTCCGCTCTGCTAGCGACTATCGGTGCGCTCGGAGGGGGAGAGATCAGCTGTCGTTTAGCGTAATTTAGTGGACTCTATTACGTTGCTCAAGCTGATTGTTTTTAGATAAACTATCGACGAGACTTTTGCCCTGAAGAGAGGAGACTTGACTCCTGATTCTGTCGGGGGCTCTGCGATGCCACGGACGGGTCACCAAATGGAGGCTGTAAGCGCTAAAAGTGCGAGTGGGTCCCGTGAGCACGTTCACCGTGTGGGTTGTTGATCGTATAAACGTCACGCGAAGCGTGTTTTTCCTGCTACATCTTTATATCTACCGTACAGCGACCGTTAATATCGGGGACTACCGTACAGTAAGCGAATTTATACAGAAAAACCTCGGGCTGGGTCCAAACCGCACTATAAAGCCTTCCACCCGGCGACCGCATTCACGGGGACCGTATGGTGGTAGGTGGCGTGACGGAAGGGAGGCGCTTTGAACCCGCTTTGGACGGGTTTTCGGAGAGGGTTCGCAGTGGCCTCTTTACACGGTAAACACTCCACGAGGCGGTACCGGAACTATCGGTAGGACCTTTGGGAGGCTCCGAAGCCGTATAGCTTTAAAGGGATTCTGGGTGCTTGCACCCTGAGGCCCTTACCGTCGCGGTCGCGGCAAATGACGCGCGGCGTGCAGTACGACCACTTTATGCGTTCTGGTTGATTGTTTGTTCGAAATCTCTAATCGCAGCAACGATGAGAATTCTTACATAAAAGTCCAAAATTAGTTATTGCAGATAAGCGTTTCGCTTGTTCTTGCGGAGCGCGTACTGAAGGAGCGGCAGATCTTCGGGGATCTGGCTCCTGCTGGCAGTCGGCTCGTGAATAATCTCTGAAAAATTCTGTCGAGCATCGACAGACGAAGACTCGGTCGTGCCTTGTCGTCGCGACGTGGCGCTGTCGTGAGTCCGACCGTCGATCTCGCTCTTCAATAAATGGTATAGGTTCTCTCTCGACGCTGACGTCACTCAGCCGTTTAAGGGGCCTTTCACCTTGTGGGATTAAAAAATCGATATTTTTTTGCATTTTCCTTTAGTATGTAGTCTCGAAAATATGTCTACCAAATATTAAATTGAAATCTCTGGAAAACTATCGGGATGTTATAGCCTGTTGAAATGTACCACGCAAAGCAGGTATAATTCGAAGCGCACCGTTACGAAACATCATATACAATTTCCCTGCCTTCCACAAAACGTTACTTGGACACCGCTAGGGTACCTGGCTTACCTGCACTGTGAATTACAGTAATACACAAATATGTATGACGCGTTTATGACAAACCCAGGTCAAATTTGGCCGAGATTAGTTGCATGCTTTCCTCAACCTGCAGTCTGTTCTCTTCGACTTCCAAGCTTAGTTATTTGTGAGTGTAAAAATGCCCGCTGGAGAGAAAGTTCTCATTCTGCACAAAATCGACCTTCCAGAATGAGAAAGCGTAAGTTTTGGCGGAAATAGATATACGTGAAAATATATCATTTCGCGAGCACGTCCGCGGAGAAACTACAACGCACAAACGACAGTGAAATAACCGTTCATCCATCACATAACTATTGTATTTTAGAATTCACGATCGGTATTTTTAATTCTTAGTACATTACCAAGTGTAAAACGTGATAGTGATGTGAAATTCGCGCAGAAAGGACAACAGGGGCTCGGATCTCAAGCTAGCAATAGAATGTAAATGCTCGCCAACATATTATTCTCGTCCTTGTCCACAAGTGGACAATAAAGCTTTCTGAATAAATAAATAGGCGAATAATATTCTGTAATGCGTATTTTGGGCAAGTTGGTTTGCAAGGGTTAAAAACATATTTTGTGGACTACTTTATTACGCCATCCCAAGGATTTGCAAATAATACGTATTACGCGGTTGTAGAAAGTATATATACTTCATGTAAAACCGTATATGAGATGTGCACTGAAAATGCAGTAGAAGAAGAAAAAGCGGCAAAATGTAGAATCTGGAAATACAAAAATTATATTTCACTGTTTCTGGTGATCGTCGGACATGTGGAGTAAAGGTGATTTTCATCCCTTTATGGCGCGGTTTCTTTGATTGGGAAATAGTAGTAATAAAGTTTTGATGTCATCGTAAAATCAAGTTACTCGCAAATCTTGTGAATATTGTGGGAAAAATCGCGACTCTCTGGAATACCAAAATTGGCATGAAACTCACTTAGGAATAATTATACTGTTAATCATACTGGAAGTGCGGGAAAAATGGGAAGTGGACGGTTTATGTTATTGAAATGTTTAATAGATCCGAAACTCTGCATGGCGTTAAATATGCCTGTTACATCGGGGATGGAGACTCAAAAACATTCGAGGAACTTGTAGCTGCAACACCGTATGGACCAGATTTCCTGAATATCGAAAAAAGAATGCGTGCATGCGGTTACAGAAAAGGATGCTGGGGACCAGATTAAGAAATACGAAGAAATTTAATAAAGGGATTTCAGGTGGCAAGGGCAGCGGCAAAACTAACGGATTCCTTGATTAAAGACTCTGACAATATATTACGGACTGGCCATTGTAGGAAGACATCCAAATTTGTATCTGAAATGAAAAAAACGCAATATGGTCGACATTTTATCATAAAATTTCTCTACTTCAATTTAAAACCTCAGCACACCCTCTTGTCCACCCGGTCCAAATTCATGGTGTAAATGGCGAGTTGCAGGAAGCTAATGGGACATTGGAACAGTTTCAGTACATGAAGCTCTCTCTTGCTGAAGGCGTTCAGAAAGTGATATGAGCACTCCTATATATGAGGATCTTTCTTCGGATAGAACTGCTTCATCGGTGCTTGTAAGCGGATGCACGCAAAACAATAATGAAAGCTACAACTCTACGCTTTGCCGGCAGTTTGTTTCCAAAGCAGCATATATACACGGGTGCTAAAGTGATTCAAATAGCAGCTTTTTCTTGCCGTATGTACCTTCAATGATGGGTATTCTCCATTATTGAAAATTATTGGAACTGTTGGGGAGTGAAAATTGGACCGCAGGCAAGATGTTCGCCGACGCTTCGGACAATCGCTGTATAAATGCAGCAGAGCGTCGTTCCCTTGCTGCCACCAAGGGAGTGGTAGATTGGAGGAAAAACGACAGAAATAATGAATTATTTGAAGAAGCAGAAGGACTATTATATGGACCTCGGCATAGCAGATTGACCATAAGATGCCACACTATCCACGTATACATATAAAAACTGGACTGTAAAACTTTAAAGCTGTTTTTCCTCGAAACTACATTTTTCTGGCACTGCGTGCGTAAAAAGATAACTAAAAACTATTCAAGATATCAACATCAAATTTATACAGTATCTTCAGAACTGGTCTCCTATATAGCATGGGAACTAGGATAATTGCGATATATGCAATATTTTTCTTTTATTAACAAAAAAGCAAACCAAATATATGAAAATATTCATTATTTTTTCGTAAAATAGCTGCCATTTTGCCATTTTTTATTTTTTTTTGAAAACATCCTAGTTCATGCTAAGTAAACCTACACTTTACATCTATATTAAGCAATATCGTTGGTTTTAGGATTTCGAATAACTTGTTCTGCAAGATATCAATACGTACGCAGTCGGGTGTTGTTCGTAAACCAACTGTTGTTTGATGATCAACAAAAACAGCGTAATCAATAGATATTATGCGTTGCAAAAATTCGTAAATATAAAGCTAAATATATAATAAAATGTATCTACAGGTAAATCCGGAATTAATCGCTCTTTAATAACCTGCAAAAATCACAAAGAAACACGTATTTTTCATGGCCTACAAGGTAGAATGGCCTCCTTTAAATGGCGTTTGAAGCGAATCTTCGCGTGAGGTCGGCGTACGAAAACACGTGTAAAACGGCCGCGTGGTTTTAAATCATTGTCGGTACGCCGAACGAACTCTCGGCGACAGCTTAACCTTTCCGGAAGTGGTCACGTACACAAACAGATAGCGGGAATCGCGGTCGAGATTTATTCTTTTCCGACGAAAGCGATTTTTAAATATATTTAACATATTTAAACAAATTCGAAATTAAAGGTATAAATTTTACTTTACATAAATCAAATACATTTAAATTATAATTTAATACATATATATATTAATTGAAACCAAAAATAGATGTAAATTATTGTTAATAATTTAAATTGAAATTATTTCCAATTAAAATAATTAAATTTGTTAAAAAGTTGATACTTTTAACTAATGAAAGTCCGATAGAGGTATGGGAGCATTTATCGGGGAAATGAATCGGGACAGCAAATTGATTTTCTTCTTTCGTCGGTCTTTAGACCGATTCCTTTATTACAAAAAATATAATATAGTAAAAATAGAAAATCAAAAGGAAATAAACAGATTAATGAAAAAGAATATTTTGGGCCTCGTTTCTGGCCGTTCCGCGAGGCTTTGGTCGCCGTTCCTCTCCTGCCGTGGATTTTCTGAGGTAGGCCAGTGATTCGTGTGAATCAGGAAAACACGGCTATGTGTTAGCCACATCGTAAAACACGTAATACGTATACGCCGGGCGTTCTGTGTTCTTCGCGCTCCCTGGCGTCGATATTCGAACAAACGGGAGCAGAGAAATTTCGCTTGTTCGTATTATACGAACTCGAAAGTGGACTGTAAATTTTCCGGCGTAAAAAGAAATCAAACTTCTTTTCTTTACCGATTTTTGTCGATTGCCCAGTGGACAGGGGCGCAAGTGGAGGTTGTAAGGCACTCCAAATGCACTGGATCCCGTGAGTATGCTCCACTAAGTCTGTAGGCAGGTCGAGTCGCACTGCAGTACAACGGCACGACCGTCAATCTGCAGCTTCTCTTTACACGTTCCAACAGATGACCTATTGGCCGAGAGTTGCACTCAGCGGAAGCCCGACAGCATCGTTGTTCACTGCACGGTAATGCACTACTCGATGTGATTCGTGAAGCAGTATTTGAACATACGTGGCGGCCTGCCCCACGACTCCGTTACCTCTCCGCACAGGTGCTCCTCTAAGCCGATACACCGGCGGGATCTGTAGAAGCAAGGGAGGCGAAGACCGAAAGTCAGATCGTCCTGTAAGTGGACGTCGATCTGACTAGCAGTGAGCCCACCTGGAGGTACACCACGTAGCGCGCGTGCCTCCTCCTTCGGTGTTCTCCTCAGCCGAATCGGTAGTCACATAAAGAAGTGTAGTGACGGATACCGTCTACGACTTCTTTGTGTTTCTAGCGTTTATACGTTAGAAACGACCGTTCAATCTTTTCTGCACCGGGATGGTCGAGCACCTTGAAGGTGTATTCTCGAGCCCCAGAATTGCAGAATTTAGCAAGCCACAACTCAGGTTATGAGTGCACTTGTGGCGAACCGGAATACGGTTCCACGTAATAGTAAAAATGGGAATAAATTCCACACTTTGTCGAGTCTTATGGGAATCGCTCGCAGCCGTGCGCGTGGGCAATCGATTAACGCATCGACAAACTCGGAACGGACTGCTCGATACACTCTTTCTTTTCTTACAGGTAGTTATATTCGTAATTCACTGAAAAAGTATTTTCTTTCGAATTGTATTCGAGTTCTGGACGGACATCGATCGGGAGCCGATGTGTTCAGGGCAGAAGTTTGTTTTAGATCAGACGATTGACAGCCGGAAGACGTCGCCGTGGTACGCTAATTAGTCGTCAACCTCCGTGACGCTGCTCTAAATTTTCGGCCAGTCTATCTTTGTCAGATTATCAACGCGCTACCTCACGGTAACTGACGTCACCAACACCGTTAGCACACTCCGGTATCGAAGGTAATGTGGAGCCGTTACCGGGATGCCAGAAAACCAATAATAATACACGCTTTAGCGCGTTTTTCTGCGGATCACTGCTCGTGTTGTACAAATTCAATTAGAGATAATCTCTTTAGTTATTGTACGCCAACAGGATTAATCGGTAATTGTGACCGAGGATAATCAAGCTCGGCATTATGCAATCTTTTAAACAATAATTTAATTATCCTTTTTCTATAAAAATTTCATATTTATAGATTAAATTAAATAAATTTTTATAAATCTATATATTTAAATATAAATAAAGAAAAAAATATTGATATAATAAAACTTTAAAATTTTTATATTTATGTATATTATTATTAAATGTTACTTTAATCCAATTTCAAAACCTATAAAAATAAAAATTTTTTAATTATTAATTTATCTGATATATATATTAAATAATAGATAAGGTTTATAGCTTAAATTAAATACATTATATCTAAAAATAAAATTAGAAAATTAATAATATGTTCACGAGCCAGAGCCGTGCAGCGCGTGGCCTACGAGCAAGTGCGAAGGTAGAGTATGGAATATGGTATCAATTTCTTAATTAGGTGTACGGACTGAACCTGATGCGACACATCGGGGAGCTGCTAGTACGTTGGAACAAACGTGCAGACGAACTCGATGGCGTAATCGAGGAGCTGCTGGGAGGTTGGATAAAGTTTCACAGACGTACCTGATGCAAAATCAGGGAGCTGTAGGATACGGACGAACCTGTGATGCGAAATCAGGAGCCGCTAGGATGAGTAATAAATTACGTGGACGAACTTCCGATGCGTAATCGAGGAGCCACTAGGTTGTTAGAATTTGTATTTGGATTCGGGATATGTTAATTGACCTCGTAACTTTCAATTATTAAATATGTCGGAATCCATTAAACAGTTGTTGTTGTTCTAATTGAAATGTTACTTCAGTTTGTGGTAAAATAAAATTTTATTGCCCCTTGGATCAGATTCTTAAATTTTACTCGATGCAAAGAATGTCATCGGAAACGCAAAACGTACGTCAGGTTGGCGTTGACGTTTGAATGTAGCCTTTGAAGTGTAGCCGGAGTTGGCTGTCTGGTTACCGAAACTTTGTAGAAAAAGGGTGATCAGACGGAAAGGTGCCGGTGCGAGAAAATCTAAATAGAAATCCTTGCAAAGGACTCATTAGTTTACGTTGAGCATTCTTTCGTTTCGTTTAAGTGTTTGAGTTAATTACAATAGTTAAAGTTTGATTCAGTTCGAAGTTTGTGGAAAATGCATATGATAACAAGACAAAGGCTTCGGTCGTGCCCGAGAGGACCAAAATGCTAACCGCTCTAGGGAAGTGGTTCATGATCTCCGCCCGACATCAGAAGTGGGGATATCTCTCGGGCACAAAGCGAGTCAGATGCAAATTGCGAACATCAGCCGCATGAAAATGTGCTCCATTCAAGGCAGCGCGCGTATAACGATGCCGCAGTCGGGTGAGGTTTTGCTTCTCGGAACACTTCTGGAAGCCCACAACCAGAATTTAAGAAGTCTAATTGATGGAATTAAACCTTTCAAGTAAGGGAGCATGTTTGTTTGCCTATTTTTCGACCCCTGATACAAGCCTGATGTGCCGATCCGCGAGCATGGTGTGCTACCGTGGAGCTGTGTGCTGAACCGATCAGGGACTTGCAAGGCGGAGCCCTGGTCATGGTAATTTTAGTCGTGCTTTGAAGGGGAGTGCATCATGCGTCCTGTCCCAAGTTTTGTTTGCTGGAATGACATGGCCACAATTTAAACAAATAAAGTTTTTGGTTCATTACGACTGTGTTGAAACTCCCGCAGCTACACTCATCAACCTGCTCAACGACCGATCTAAAGAAGGAGAGTGTCTAGCTGCATATGCGCAGCGCGGCTTATGACCGCATGCTCACCTTGCGATGGCAGAGTTTCTCTACAGAGCAGATTGCTGTAGCAATGGTTCTGGCGCACACGGCTCAATTCTGATAGACGACTCCAGAGATTAGCCTTTACCACAGAAATCAATTCAAGGGACAAGCTACACCATGAGCTACAGGCATTTTCATTTCCTGAAGAGGAAAAGGCGGCAGTAGCTTTGCCGTCATTTACTACAAGTTGATGCTCCAGCGGACAATAAGCGTTTCAAATCGTTTTGACCTTCAAAAACACAATTTGTTACTTTTGCGGAAAAAGCCGTGGGTCATCGGATTAAGGATTGTCACTTCAAGAGGGGATGCGAAGAGGACCTCAAAACGTCATTTCTTCTCAATAGTGACTTTGGGGAGAATTCGCGCTCTTCTCCGAGCTTAATATACGCTTCCGCTGCGGTGCAACTGGTCACTATAAGCTTCCAAGTGTCACCAAGTTAGCTGGGCAAGGGTAGCGGCGGTGCTAGCAGCAGCAGAGATTTTAAACAATGCAGCTTACGTCAAATACGGTTCCGCGACGGGTTGATGTTTCTCAGATAGGTAACCCTAGTGGGAAAAACTGGTCTGCAATGGTGAGTCGTTTCTTTCCATTATGACTCTGGTGCCGAATGCTTCTCTCATTAAAGAAAAATGTCGCTTCCAAAATTTTCTGGGTAAGCGATTTTATGAAAATGTGATGTTACGGGTATAGGGCAGACGTCGATTTTTAGTACTGTTCAAATTTTGTCGAAGGTCCAAAATGATTATTTATGCATTTAGAAAAACTTTTCCATCTTTAGTCCCCGATAATTTCTTTAAAAATGACATTTTGGTTGGCTGCATGAAATTTAAATCAAGGTTTTAGTGTAAGCATGACCTCTAATAAAATAGTGTTCTTACTACTTTGACATATAGGAAATGAAAGAAATCAACGTATGCGAGGTAAAAGATTCAGACAATAATGAAACCAAATTTAATTACATTTGGAGACACCGAACTTCGCGATGGGTACTGGGTCTCGGTTAAATGAAATATTAGAACAGTATTCCGATGGTCTTTTCCCCAAGGGAATAAGCTAAATCTCGTGTTAGCTCGGGACAGTTAGAGATCCGGACTTATTGATCCCCTTGGGCAGAATTGTTCAGCGCCGAACATATACGTTGAGTCCTGAGGAGAAGGAAGTAGTTCGAGAAAAATGGTTCTGATCGAATGTGTGTGGGATTCACTGCAGGTGTGAACTCAATAGTACATACTATTAAGCTGACCGGTAACCTCTTCCATTAATCTCAGATCAGATAGCTAGATTAGGAGGTGCTCGGTGGTACTCCAGTCTCTGATATGTTGAGCGGTTATCACCAGATTCCTCTGTAGAAGCCAATTGAGTATTGAGAAAACTGGCCTTCGTTACATTCTGAAGGTCAATGTGGGAATATTTGACCATGCCATTTGGGTTAATGAATGCTAGTTCGGTCTACCAGCGAGCTATTGTACAAAGCCCTCGGAGATATGCAGGCATTTAGCTTTCGTTTATATGATATATCGCATGACGTCTTGGTGTTGTCCACTACTTTAGAAGAAGGTCTAGAGCGTATCCGTAAAGTGGTATTGGGTGTGTTGACAAAGGCTGGTTTTTCTTTAAATCTTCAGCTAAATGTTCTTTCCTTAAGAAACGTATCGAATTTTTTTAGGTTATGTGGTTGAGAATGGGGAAATGTATCCAAATCCTCGCAAAAAGAGAGGCCCTAACAAAATTACCTCCACCTAAGACTGTCTTCTCAACTTAGGCAGTTTATTGGGCTGGCTTCACTCACTAGCTGCAAAAATAATACTCTCTCGTTTGACAACCAAATATTTGAGGAAATACGACAAAAATAATTGCGCGTTTAATCAAGCTTTAAACCGTGTGTTAGAAATTTTTAACCCAGACCTTTCCGATAGAATTGCCATACTGATGCAAGCTCGATGGGGTTTGGTGCAAGATGCTGATTCAAAAGTGGATGGTAAACAACGCGTGGTCGAGTACTTTAGTCGTCGTACTTCCTCAGCCGAATCGAAATATCATTCGTATGGAATTGGAAACCTTGGCTGTGGTCTATGCAGTGAAGCATTTTTCGACATTATCTTTATGGTGTCGAAAGTTTGTGGTTATCACTGATTGTACCCTCGGTCAAGGCCTCCAAGAATACAAGAGATTTGTCTCCACGTGTGCACCAAGTTGGTGGGCTTACTTGCAGTCCTTAATTTTGATATCACTTATCGTGAGGGTAGTCGCATGGCCGAATCATGTAGATTTTCTGTCAAGAAGCCCTTCTTCCCATTGAGTCCCAAAATTTTTAATTATCGCGTCGAACAAAGACGTACAAGTTGATCTCCTGCTAAATTTATCAAAGCGAATGGTTTGCAGGTAGAGCAGGAAAAGGACGAAGAAATATCTATGATTGTGTCTGATATATCGAAATGAAAATGTTACCGGAAGAAATTCGAAAACCTATGAGTTTCTGTTCTAATATCCTTTGCCGTAAAATTCCAACGGAATGGTCGTACTGTTGTCTTCCCTATTGTCTCCACGGGCGTTTAAATGGTCGGTTATCAATAATGTACATGAATCTATAAATGCATTTAGGGTGGAAGAAAACATTAGAAAAGGTGTGTATGATCATTATTGGTTTCAAGGAATGGCAAAGTACGTACGCAAATTTGTCGACAATTGTATCACTTGTAAAATCTCTAAACCAAGTTCCGGCGGGTTCAAGCAGGAAGTACATCCAATCCTCTAGAGATCCCTGTACCTTTGGCAACACTGTTCATATTTAGATGTTTCTTGCAAGCTAAGTGGTAAAAACCAATGTTAAAGAGTATGTATTTGTCCTTTATTGATGCATTTACTAAATTTGTAATGTTGCATCACTCAACCAGTATTGATAGCAACAGTAGCATAAGAGCTTTTTAAACATCGGGGAGTGCGCTGTTTGCGTGCCCCTAATAGGTTGGGATTACTGGATCAAGGTCGTTGCTTGCTAGCAAAGAGTTTTCAAGCTTTTGCGCCAGACATAATATCCAATTACATCTTATTGCCACCGGTGGTAGTCGGGCTAATGGAGACAAAGTTAGAAAGGGTTATGAGCCCTCTTAAAAGTATTTTGACAGCTGTGGAAGTTAGTAGTAAAGATCATTCTTGGCAAGATGCTCTTGGTGATATTCAACTTGCTCCTGAATGTAACGGTCAATCGGGTGACCAAAGCAAGTCCTTTAGAATTAATGTTGGGAAAGGTCGCCAGACCATTAAACTTAATGACAGTAGATGTTGATGGATCCAGTGCAATGAATATTAATGAAGTGAGAGAACAGGCGACACAGAGTATGAACAAAAATGCTAACTGTGACAAGGAAAGATTCGATAGTACTCAAGGCGTTCGGTTACAGAAATTTTCTTGAGATTATGTTTCTTAGTTAGAAAATGAAGAAAGAAATCAAAACAAAATTAGCTGCTAAATTTAAAGGACCTTTTAAAATCATTGATGATGTTGAATGGAGCCAGATATTTATTAAGAGCTTTGAATTCAAATCGAATTTCTACAAGTATCCTCATGACCGAGTGAGAAAATGCCGAATCAGCAAGTGTTCCTATAGAATAATAGTAAAGAGACTTTGCTGAGGGCAAATGTTAACGATGTTGGTTCTGATGGATCTCAGTAGACTGGATTTAAACACAAAACCCACTGCTTAGCTGACTGCACCACAGCGTTGTAGCGTTGTGGCGGGAGCAAGTACAACTGAAGAACTGTAGTTGTAGAACATGTGGACGTGATAACTAAAAAATTAAAACAATACTGCCGAAGGACTGGCAGGGCAGCTGAAGGACTAGCTGCGGCAAGGTGACCGAAGGACTGGTTCACTTTTGCGCACATGTAGACCAAGTACTGGTTCGGAGCTTCAGTGAGGAGTGTGGGTGTTGTCAAAAAGATTGAGCTTGGATTAAGGTTGGAAATGATTTACACTGGAAACTTGTTCATCTATGGTAGTTTTTAAGCTAGTAAATAAATTGGTGAATAAGAATTTGAAGCAAAAAATTCTTTCTTACCTGCACAGATAGTGTTTTCTGGACTCTAGTGTGTCATAGCAGCGAGCCTAATCCTTAATCATTATTCGGAATACTCATTTACTTCGGATGATCACACAAGTGAGTACCTGAGGACGGGTAACTGGGTCAAGATTGCTGTGTCGGAATCCATTAAACAGCGCTGTTGTTGTTCTTAATTGGAATGTTACTTCAGTTTGTGGTAATGAAGTTATATTCGTTCCCCTTATCGATTCTTAAATTTTATCGATGCAAAGAATGTCATTTTCGGAAACGCAAACGTACGTCTGGTTGGCGTTGACGTTTGAATGTGGATTTTGGAAGGTAGCCGAGTTGGTTGTCTGGTTACCGGGAAACTTTTAGAAAAAGAAGAGAATTGAAAAAGGGTGATCAGGAAGGAAAGGTTGAGCGAGAAAATCTAAATAGAAATCCTTGCAAAGAACTCATTAGTTTACTTTTTGAGCATTCTTTTTCGTTTCGTTTAAGTGTTTGAGTTAATTGTTACTTAAAGTTTCATTTAGATCGAAGTTTAGAAAAATAAATATGTGATAACAAGACAAAGGTTTGGTCGCCTGAGAGGACCAAATGCTAACCGCCCTCTTGGAAAGTGGTTCATGGATTCCGCTTCTTCCGACAAATATAATATAACCCGAGCGGTAAGGTTATATTATTGTGGGAACGTTTAACTAATAATAATCGCTTTATATAATGATGGGTTAAAGAAGTTGGGTACTTCTGATTTAATAATCAAACTAGATATATTCTTAAAACAACAAATAAAATACAAGTGTTCTGTGTATGTTATGTCGCGTCCAAAGAATAATTATAAATACTTAAAATGTTGGCGATGCGGGGGGTAAGTCGGTTGGTTGAAACTAAAGGTCGTAATAGGAATTTATGCCGGTTCACGGATTCTATATGGTTTAATATTGATAATACGAAAGGGCACTTGTAGCCCGATCCTTCACTTAGATGTAACTGGGACTATCAAAACCGTAGACGCGTAACGAGAGACGTGACGTTGACTCTAAACGTGACGGTATGCTGATTATGATCCCCGGAGTAATGAAATCATGCGGGGGTTATATACCCAAAAAATCTGTGGGGGCGGATTGAAAAGAATCGTTAGTTACCGCACTGCGGTATTCTCCGAATTGCGTTAATTACCGGACTACTGTATTCTCGGAATTGCGTTAGTACACCGCTACTATATCTCGACGTAAGTGACCCCCATTCCAATGGTTAGATACGTAGCATGGGCGATTTCCCAATCGCACGCAAGTGGCAAGAAAATTTGAGGAACGAAACGTTCGGCATACGTAACAAATAATATTATTATACAAAAATTATTAATTTATTTTCTTTAAAATATATTATAGGTATAAAATTATTATTATAAAATATTAATCATAAAATTATTCAAATTCTATATCTAATTGTTAATGTTATTGATAAAATAAGAATTAAATAAAATATATAATTTAATTTTTTTATTTATAAATATTTCAATAATTAAATCTTTGAATAAATCCAGATAAAAATGGAAATTCTACTAATATAATTAATCTTTTTTATTGGTATAATTTATTTATATATTACCATATTTACAAGCAAATATCTTGATTATTTATTAAAATGTGTTAGGGGAGTAGGTTTGAAAAACCTCGCCTAACGGTGATCCGGATCGTGAGGGAAGGAAACGTCGGGAAAAAGAATACAAAATTTCTTTCTAGTTTATTTTTTCGCTTAGTCCAATATCTCGACTAAGCCTTTATTTTGATACTTGTAATTGTACGCAAACACCGTGTCTGCCGGTCTCAGACGGATTCCCGGCTGTCTAGCTTTCTCGATAATCCTCGGGAAAGTCACTCAAAGCGGCGATCGTTCGCGAATTCAGACTCGCCTCGATCTCTTGCAGAGAAGTGTCTGCATTTCCTCGCTTGTGGGTGTAAATTCGCCGATGATGCGTTTCAGGTGATGTTTCACCGATTTCACGCCGGCTTCTTGCATACCACACCAATGTGGGGCGCACTGGGTGGGATTCAAATCTCCACTTAATGCTCCTTTGACCGCACTTCGTTCGCATTTCTGGAGTTTGATAATAACCGTATTGAAGTGTTCCTTCAATCCTCGATCTGTTCCGACGAAGTTCGTTCCGTTATGTCTGAACATACAGGGACGGAACTCCTCGGCGGGCGATAAATCGGTCTAATGCGGCTGCAGAAATGCACTCGTCGTATAATCTATGGACGAGTTCGATGTGCACGGCTTCTCGTAGCGAAGCAGTGATGAATCACTGCTATGTATGCTTTATGAGCCGTTTTCCCACGACCGGCGGAGTCGCGGACCCGATACGGTCCCGCGTAGTCGACTCCGCAGTTTGAGAAAGGTCGTGCTGCGCGACTGCGCTCCGGGATTAAATCCTGCATGATTTGCGTGGAGGTATTTGCTTGCCATCTCACGCATCGTATGCATTGGTGGATAACCGTTAGCTCCGAGTTTCTGCAGCCGATGATCCAGATTTTCTGTCTAACCGTTTACATTTTCAATTGTAAACCACCGTGGTATGTATCCAAGTGGCATTTCCTGATTATCATGTTAGACACATAATGTTTCCGGCAGGATAATCGGGTGTTTGGTTTCCATGCAAGCGTCGCATTACTTCCAACCTTCCACCCACTCGTAAGACTTCCTTTATCGTCGAGAAAAGGGTTTAGGCCTCTTTAGAGGAGATGTCGCAGGGATTCCCTTGCGCTTTTTCAAGCACCGGTACTCCTCTGCGAAATGCGTACGTTGTAAGTAGCGTGCAATTCTTTCCGTTGCACGCTGGATTTCCCGCTGCTTCGACAACTTTTGCATCGAATGACCTTTTCGTTCTTCCGGGACCGCCGTGGCCTCCGGAACCGGAGGCCATAGGCAGTCACACGTGCCGTAGCTTACTCCATTGGGAAAAATCGGAAAACTAAGTTCCATTCCTTTTTCCGGAGTGGCTACGAGGGCATGTGCGTTACGCGTTTGATTCCCTCCTCGGTCTCGAGCGAGGCTGGCGATTTTGGCCAATTCTTCCTCTGATTGTCTAAGCCATTTCGGCCCGGAAATCCATAATTCGGACTGAATGAGTTCTGCGGCGTTTAATAACCCTCGGCAAATTCAGATCCGCTGGGCTGAAAGCGCGTGGGGAACGTGCCGCCATTCAGCTTTTGGGGGAGCATGGTCTGAATTTTTGACACGCTGTTGGCTAATATCACAACCTTCCATGGTTTCGACGCATGCTTTTTCAACAAAAGCGAGTGCAATTGTGGAATCTGTCCAGCAGATTATGCAGCTCATTTCTATGGAATGTGACCGTTTTACGTGCACTTATGAGCTCGGAAAGTAACACAGCCCCATTCAATTCCAGGACGGGTGATAGACTGACTGTGTTTTTATCGGAGCCACTCGTGTTCTTTGCCATGCGATTAATGTCGTAAACATCGTCATTATTTTTCGTCGTCACACGTAAAGTAAGTGACGGCCGAATAGGCAGCGAGTGATGCATCGCAAGAATCCCTGTAGTTCCACAGTAACTGCGTCGGCTTCCGTATTGGATCCATCTCGGGAATTTTAGTTCTTTGAGACTGCTCCAATCCCTGCAAAACGTGTTCCACGTTTTTCGCGTGTCCGTGAAAATTTGGTCGTCCCACTGGGATTTTCCTCCAGCCATTGGGACTGCATCAGAATTTTTGCATCGGGATTACGACTGGTGATAACCAGCCGAGGGGATCGAAGGCGAGCTTCGCGATCTCCGGAGAACAAATTTCTTTGTCATCGGTAACGCAGGACGGTTGAAACCGTTGCAGATCGAAAATGGAAGTAGTCTCCGGATGGATCCATCGTAGACCGGCAAGCACTTTTAGTTCGGAATCGTCGAAACAGAGTGAGGTCTACGGCGTGGGAGTGAGCACACTGGGGGGATGTTCCGCAATAATTTCGCGGAGTTTCCAGCCCATTTCCCTCAATTTGAATCCACTCGCCCTGCAAGAGATCGCAGACTTCGCTTGCGAATTTTCTAGCAGGGTTTTGTTGGACGCAGGACGTCGTTTAGGATCGCCCTCCGACCGTTCTGCTGGTTGCATTGAAAACAACTCGCAGTTTGGTCGTTGCACTTTCCGTGCGTGTACTGACCGCTCGATGCGGAATGTACAGTCGATTCGTGGTCAATCGGCCTCAAGCCGAGTCACATGCGCGACCTAAGGACTCATGTAATTCGCGAGGAACTCGTAGAGTATTCTCTGTCGAGGGTCGTATCCGGCGTCCAGTTTACGCTCTCTCATCCTCGCGAGAGCGGGACAGCGCTATGTGGAACGAGTGTCCTAACGCTTCTTCCGGTCTCGGGTGATTCAAGGGCAATCGGACTATAAACCGTCCGGTTTTGTCCTGTTTGATGTTTGTTCTTTTTCGCTGGAAGAGTGCTTCGCACTCTTTCTTCCGCCTTGGACCGCACCGAGGTCGTGGGGAGTTCTTCGGTTTCCCAGAAGCGTCGAATTGCGGACTCCAGCGATTCGAGAACGGGGCAATGCAGCGTTCTTACCGGATTCCGGCCGTCGCCTACAACGTGGATAGGGCCGGATCTAACCCAGCCCAACGCCGTTTCTTGGGCTGATCGGACCTTCATTAACTCCCTCGTCGGAAGCTTCCCGGTCGAATCACCTGAGCATATACATCCGCTTCGATCAGAATTTCGATCGTAGGATCGGCACTGGGTCTCTGGATCGGCTAACGGTAAACCTCGGAACGCAGTGTAAACAAGCGCGTTCGCCGACGGTGTGCGGTAGGTCGTGATTTTCGGCACGACGTACGCGTGAGCGACACATATCGGTTTCTGGGTTCCTTACCGAGCCGGGAGGTTTAATCCAGCAACGCTGAATTTGATTTTTTGCGGTTTTCGCCGCCCCCAAGCCTGATACCATGGCTGGGGTACGTATGCTGTTTTAATTTGGAGGTCATTAGTTGCAGCCCCGCGGAGACGAATGGATGTCTCCGGAACCTTGGTTCCAACAGCAAGCTCGCAGCAGCAACCGCGACGTGCACCGTTCTCGCCAAACACGCGTACTCGTGCAGTGGCTAGCACACAACAGGCCTCGGTGCGCCTGTACCGATCGCGGTACAGTGTGATGTCGAGGCATACGTTTGTCTTTGGTGCGTGTGAAGCCGTACTTTTTCTCTCTTCTTGGTTTTGACTTCTGGTCGGTTTCCCGTGGCTGAGCGTTAAAACCGCTCTCGTCACGCCGGCCAAATGAATTTCGTGCTGGCGGCCTCGCGCATTCTTCTGGTCCCAATTGTAACCATACAGTGCAGTAGGGAATGGTGCTTCCCACTCACACTGGATTGCATACTCTGGGGTCTTGGGCAACGCTCGGTAGGGTGGAGCTAGCTAGGCAGCGTACACACAATAGTCGATTTCTGAAATGTACTGAGTGCGCATGTTCGCCGACAACACCATGAAATGGTTGCATCTGTGGCAGGCTGTGCTGCCGCAGAGCAGAATCTGCACACTTCCACTCCGCTCTTTGCCTGACTCGCCCGTCGTTCTTCCGCACTCGGCCAGTTTTTCTTTCGGAGCCGAGTCGGTTGTCACCACTACGTTATGGCTAGTCACTGGTTTCGAAGAGACGCTATTTGTTCGATCGTCGATGGGCTTCGGCATGAGGGATTTTGTTTCCGGCGAGAGCTGCCTCTCGACGGTCCTCTCTCTCATCGGAAAAGCAGAGCTTGGTGCGTGATGATCGGATGAAAAAGTTCGGACATTCTCGAACATCGGGTAGTTAGTCGAGAAGCCGAGCGCGATCTCTGCCATTCCAGCTCCAATTTCGGAGTGAAATGTTGTTTCGTCCAGTACGCCAGCATCCATTCTACTTAGCTGTTGCGACGTGCCCATTCTTAATGCAGCTAGAGTCTCTGCGTGCATTCCACAGTGACCTGCTGCAAGCTGGCTGTAGATCGTTGAATTCAATCTGCTTCAGCGGAAAATAGTTTGTCGAGCAACCTTCCTCTGTGCACCATGCGTGGAAGCCCGTATTTCTCCTTGAGCATTCTCCACGTTTCCGGGAAATTATGCCCGACAATCTCGAGCGACGAAGTCGTCGCTAGAGCTGGTCCTTCTAAGCATGCGTTCAGATGGTACAATTTCTGTACATCTGATAACTGAACATTGTTCATCTACCCTGATGGTAAATAGATCCTCGAAATGTTCCCATTCCTCGAGGATCCCCTCCTGAATTTGTGGGCAATCTTTGCTTGGGGAGCTTCAATGGGCATGTTGAATTGCTGAGACCTCCGGTGCCGGTGGTCTCGATTCAGCAGCGATTCGTAAAGTCAGCTCGGCGGTTACGAAATCCTGGAATTCCTGGAATTCGTTTTTCCACGCCGAGGAGGTAGCCTGGGCTTAAAAAGCGTATAGGCTTGTCTTTGCGGCGGGAATTATCTTCCGCACGTTTGCATACATGGTGCGGACATCCCGCCATGTTCGCCCGGCGTAGTCGAGCTTTTTCTTGGAGTGAGTTTTTCCGGTGAATTTAGCTCGCCTCCATTTTTTGAGATTTATGCTCACGGGGATCTAAGACGATCGAACTCGTCTGGTTAACTCCATGAGCTGGATCCTCATTGTCGGAACGCGACATGGACTCGGATAACGCCATAGCGAGTTTGTCGAGGATCAATCAACTCGATTCAACTCTTTACGTGGTAATTTCGTCACGTGCAAAGGCAGAATCACCTCTTTTCCCCGTTCCAATCAACCTCGTTTGATCCGGCTCGAAGGACCTTAGGTGTTAGGGGGAGTAGGTTTGAAAAACCTCGCCCTAACGGGTGGTCCGGATCGTGAGGGAAGGAAACGTCGGGAAAAAGAATACAAATTTTCAGTTTATTTTTTCGCTTAGTCGAATATCTCGATCTATGCCTTTTTATTTTGATACTTGTAATTGTACGCAAAAACTCTGTGTCTGCCGCTTTGTCTAGACGGGATTCCCGGCTGTCTAGCTTCGATGATCTGTAAACAGAAAAGAGACAAGAATAGGCGTTAAATACCTGACAAACGTGACTCACGTCGGATGTCTTTCTTTTTCGTGCTCGCGCCTGGTTTGTGCTTGTCGCACCCAGGAGCGGGAATCTCAGTCGCCGCGATACGCGGCCTATATTAGTGGATCAGTATGTGTGAGAGCCGTTCCCTTTAAATCGGGAATCGCTCTGCTTATTGTTTCTTTATGCAAGATCTCTAATTCCGCTATTCTTTCAAGCCTGCAAACCCATGGTTGTCGTGCAGGAGGGGCGATCAGAGTGGAGGTTGTAAGATTCCAAATCCGTCGCCCTTATCCCTCGGCCTCTTCACCGTCTGGTTATGTGCGTATCGGGCACGGTGCGGTACCGGTTTGACAAACGGCGCCCTTGGGCGACATACAGTTGCTCCGATACCACGTTCTTTTTAGAATCGACGTCCTTACGCACTGCGCAGGCCGTACCAGGCGAGCGCCATTTTGGGACGTGATCTGATAATTCTTGCCGCAAGCTGGGAGATCCTAGAATGTCCTGCGCTTCAGCGCTAGAAGACGGCGAATCCACTCAAGGGGTATTTTTATTTCTAAATTCCTTGGTCTGTGGGGTTCGTAAACCGTTCGAAAATCTAGGAAGGATCGAGTTTTATGACTGATCCGTGGGGGAGACGGTGGGTCCACCCAGGGGATTTTCTAGCAAGCCCTGGACTATAGGAGCCGTTCTAGCTCCTTTGGAAGCCTCTGAATAACTCGACGCTTTAATTTTATATTATATTGTGTCGCAACCCAGCTTCACTCCTTGGGTTAGATAGATACCTTATCTCACCTCATTGGTAGCTAGCTACCTAGCTCACACACCTTACTAGCTGTAGATACCTTTGCTAACTCCTTGCTATTGCCAGATACCATGCACACTCCTTTTTCCAGCTAGCTAGCTAGCTGACTCTTTCAGGCAGCAACCTAGCTCACTCACTCCTTGCAAAGCTTTGAAGCTACGTAATCTCACTCCCTTGCCAGGCTAGTTACCTAGCTCATTCCTTGGATAGCTAGCAACCTTGGTCATTCCTTGATAGGGATCAATCTAGCTCACTCATTGCCACATGGGTAGCAACCTCAGCACACCCCTTTTCCAGCTAACTGGCGTAGCACACTCCTCGCTAGCTAGCTACCCAGCTCACGCCTTGTTAGCTAGCTACCTAGGCTCATCTGCTTGCAAGCCAGAGACTCTAGCTTCATTCTTAGATAAAGCCAGCAACCTATCTCACCTCCTTGATAGCTGTCTAACTAGGCTCACTTCCTTGTTAGGGCTAGCTACCTAGCTCATTCCTGCTAGCTGAAGCTACCCACCTCACTCCCCTTGCTAGCTGGCTACACCACGTTCACTCCTTGCAAGATAGCCACGTGGCTCAATTCCTGCTAGATAGGTGCCTAGCACAAACCCTTTTGCTAGCTAGATACCTTGCATACTCCTTGCAAGCTCAGCTAACACCTAGCTTCACTCCTTGCTATCTAGACACTGCTCGCACTCCCATTGCTAGGCTAGCTACCTAGCTCACTCTCCTTGCTAGCTTGCTACCCACCTCCCACCCTTGCTAGGCTGGCTACCATTCTCACTCTCTTGCAAGATAGATACGTGGCACACCTCCAGCCAGATAGCAGCCTAGCACACCTCCTTGGGTTAGCTAGACACACCTTGCACACTCCCTTGCTAGCTTGCTACCCACCTCACTCCTTGCTAGCTTGCTTACCCACCTCACTCCTTGCTAGCTGGCTACCATTCTCACTTCAAAAGATAGCTACGTGGCACACTCTCCAGCCAGATAGCGGCAGCCTAGCACACCCTTGCTAGCTGCCAGACACCTTGCACACCTCCTTGCCAGCTTGCATACCTACCTCACTCCTTGCTAGCTTTGCTACCTCCCACTCATTCACTCCCTTGCCAGCTGGCTACCATGCTCACTCTCTTGCAAGATAGCTACGTGGCACACCTCCAGCCAGATAGCAGCTCAGTTAGCACACTTTGCTAGCCAGACACCTTGCACCACTCTCTTGCCAGCTAGCTACCTACCTCACTCCTTGCTAGCTAGGCTTCGTAGCTCAGTACTCTACCAGGGTAGCTACCTAGCCTCATTGCTCGCCAGATTGCGTTATCACCTAGCACACTCCCGCCCGATGACGCCGACCGGGATACGGCGCCCTCTCCCACGCAGGTGCATACCTCGAGGGTATGATCTCGCCGTGTCCTGCTTTAGCGTCACAATGGTAGCAACGCGTCGTCGGCTTCTTCCCTATCCGGCACAGGTATCTCCCGAAGCTGCCATGCCCCCGGGAAAACACCCTATACGGGCCCCGTAGGCCACCGCCTGGAACCATTGCCACGATAGAGGAAAGGCGAACTCGTCCCGCCGGACCTCCCCCAGGTTGGGTAGAATCCGCCCAAAGCCCCGACCATCCTCTCTCCTAAACTCGGGGACCAGGCAGCGAAAATGCTCCCTCGAAGCGTGCCAGTGGGTATCGAGGATCAGCCCCAGATACCTTGCCATCTGCGGTTCACCTCGATATTAGCCTCACCCACCCGAATCAGAGGGGGTGGCGGATCCTTGCCGAGGTGAATGGAACGCTATCACCTCGGTCTTATGGACCGCCACCGTCATCCGTGCATCCCTCTGATCCGGTCGACGACGCGTTGCGCCCCTTCTCTCCGGCGAGGACGCTTGGCCCTCCCCAGTGGCGCCCCGATCGGCCAGCACCAGTGTGTCGCATCTGCATAAACACACGTCGCCGACGCCGCCGGGGAGGTCACCCGCAACACTGCGTCGTACGCGATGTTCCACAGGGAGTGGCACCCTCGCAGTACAGTGCTCCCTCCGCATATGTCCATCCCGGCCGGGATACTCGACTCTCACCCGCAGCGGAGATAATCCCCGATGACCACCTCCGGGCGACGAGGGGTGCCCGGATGATATTCGAGCCCTTCCTTATCTCCCTCCCAGGGCAGGGTGTTGATAGGCGTTTGCAATATCCAAGGCGATATTGCCAAAGCCACCCCTCCCCGGGAGACGGCCGACCCGAGAGGGCCCTGACACGACCTATCAGCGTCGATGGTCGATCAGACCTCCGGGAAACCGTACTGGCAATCGGCCAGGCCGGGGTCACCCCGCGACGGGGGCTCGACGAGGCGGGCAGCAATCACCATTTGCCCACCTCGTCGAGGAGACAGATGGGCCGGTATGCGGAGGGAGACTCCGCGGGCCGACCCCTCCTTCCGGGAAGGAGTGACCATCCTCGCCACCTTCCAACTTGGGGGATCAGCCTGTCCTCAGGCATCGGTCAAAACAACCTCCTGAGGTCGGCCCCCAAGGGACGCCCTGGGTCGTAAGACCCAAATCCGACCGAGCACACCATAGACCCGGGGCCGTAAGTTACGCGCCCCGAGCCGCCTGATGCGCCGCCGCCAGCCTCTCTCTGAGTGATCCCCAGCCGCAGTCGGAGAACGCGGTCCCTCAACCCAATTGGGAAAAGCATTATTAACCAGTCGTCCTCCAGCAGCCAGTGGTCGGCAGACCCTCGGTGTGACTGGGGCGCCCACGGGCGGAGCTTTTTTAGCACCACCTTGTACGGGCGCCACATAAGCTTGGTTTTTGACCTGCACGAACGTGTGGTTTCCGAAACGTAACGTGCAAAACAAACACGTACCGTTTTAGTAAGTGGTCGTGCAGGAGGTACCGAGAGGAGTTTCGATCCTCCATTGATTGTTGCACGGTGCTAACACCTACACCTATAGCCTTATTGACGCATTCCCCTTTGTGGAATCGTCGTCCTCCTGGTCGAGTCAGTGCTTGGGATCACACCCACATAGGGGCCTTTTGGCGTATTCCTGGGGTGGACTCACAGCAAAACTTCGATCTGTTCAAGCGTGGTTTGTGGATCGCCAGTGTGTATGGACACTAGGCGTAGAACGACGCTCAAAGGGCGCGGGTGGTGTAAGAACCTTAACAAACAGACGCTTCTAGCGCAGTTAAGGGACTGCATCACCCGGTCCCGTACGGACCTTTGGGACGGTGAAGTGTTGCGAGCAGACAACATTCGGAGCCTTGGCTACAACCTCCGCCCGTTGTCCACTTCTGCAATAATCAAACTTTGCAGTCCAGAAAATCGGAGATTAGAATCTCGCTTTCTCCCATATTGCAATCGGAACGTTTCTCGATCACATCGAGAGACGTTCAATCATACAGTCCACTAATAAGGCAGCTACTTAACGCTGTGTAAGAATCCCGCCCTGCTTCTTACCATAAACAGAGTAAGCGAGCGTGTGGATTGAAGCGAGTCCGGACAACGCGACGAGCGTTGTCCAAGTATTTACAGGCCGAATTTCGGTCTCTTTTTGTTAGCAGAAGACTGAGACGAGAGCCGTAGTGGTCATAGGAGACCACGCGCCAGGTTTTTACGAGCTCGCCAACGGCTCGGTTTTTCCTGACGAAAACACTTTTGTGGCTTATATTTGGTGGCAGACCTTACAGAAGCGATTTGACCACATCGTTTGAATCCAATAAAACTCTGCAGTTCCTTCTTCAGAACTAATCTTCCATTCTTTCCATCTGTAGTACGTAACTCTGTCGATGCAATAATTTTAGTACTTAATTATCTCCTATTTCTACCGTACGATCTAGTACAGTATCTCTTTTTGTATTTTTGCATATTGTTTCTAACCGGATAGTTGAGCCTGAGTGATATAAGCACGCCTTAAAGAAAATTAATTTGAATTTTTCATATTGGAATATTTTAATGAGAAATGTAAAATTTAATTCGATCTGGTCGTACATAAAGAGATTCGGTTTTGAAAGGAAAGCTCAAAACATAGGATTTTTTGAATCTAGGGACACCTCTTGAATCAGTCTGATCCATAGTTATCGTAATGTATTGGAAACTCATTTTTCTAATTGTAGCATAGATAAATAACCTTTATCTGTTCAAGACATTTTTTCAATTTATGTTATGTCTAACTATTTCCTATAAATATACCCTGTTGGATATTGTCTCATTTCTCTTATCGTAAAGTCATGAACCTATTGTAATATTATTATAGGAAATTATTGCAGTCTGCGGGCTTGTGATAGTGCGGGCTTAACAGTTTCAGTTAAGTGATCTTTCGAGGTCAGCTCCATTTGTTTGGGGATGAAAAGGTGTAGTCGAAATGTGTTTTGTTTTAAATAGGTTGCTCATTTCCTTAATGAGGTTTGACATAAAATCTGGACCTTGATCGGTGAAGAATGTTTGGGGAATACCGAAATAAACAAATACATAATAAAGAGTAATTTTTTTCGACTATCGTCTGTGCTTCAGATTTGGGATTGGAGTCCAATGCAAACGAATACTTTGTCAAATCGTTCTTGAGCGGGTGATAATTAATCGATTTCTATGTTCAGTTATGGGGGTGAAGGTCCCTCCTACTATATCGATAGCTAATCTTTGGAAAGGTTCTTTTCTGGCAGTATTTGTGATCTTTCATTGCTGGTTGCTCTGTGGGTTTGAAATTGGTTTTATATTGGTTAGTGACAGGGACCGACATGTTTTAATATAATTTCTAATGTCACCTTTCATTGTAGACCAATAATAATAATATCTTTCCTTAACTTTAGAATACGTACGATTAAAACCACAATACAATGCACCGTGGATAATTTTTATTATTATCGTGACATTAATTGAGAATGGTTTGTATTTCGTCGCGATTTTTGGGGATACTTTTGCTCTATTTAAAAATGTAATAGTATTAGAAGGAAAGCAGAATTAAAATCATTTCGTTAAAGTCCATCTTTCCGTTTGGGTAGTACTAAAATAAAGTCCTCTGATTTTATGTGAGTCTTGAAGAATAAATAAATGTTTCAAATTAAATTCCGGTAATCGAGTTTGTCATGATTAAAATTTCTTTAGGGAAATAAAATTAATAGAGTTTGTTTATAGTTGTGTAACTTAAGTTATCCATTAGGGGTTGATTTTAATGCGGTCATGTTATCAAAAGTTTTCTGACTACATAATCCGAGTATTGATTATTATTCTTTGTCCAAATCTTCGGACCACAAAGGGTATTATTGGACCTTAATTTTTCAAGAGGTGTTTCTTTCTTTGGGAAGTCAGATTACGTCCATATTATGTATAGAAAAGTGAAATTTAATAAAAATCTTGATATGTTCTATTAAATTTATTTGTACGAAGTATAGATTTAAAATTTTTCTTCTTTCTTTCTTGATCATGATGTAGTCGCAATAAACCGTCTGCATTTGAGTTTACTTCAGCCCGGTTTATATTTTATTACATATATTTGTATTCGTTAAGACGCAGACGCCATCGAACGAGTTTCGAAGATACGGACTTTTACAATTAAAAAGCTAGCTTGAAGAGTGTCTATGGTCAGTGTATATTGTAAATTTCCTCTACCATAGAGATACAAGGTCGAAAAATCGGCAAGCCCCTTGTACCATGGACTCATGTAGAAGCGTTTAAATTATTAAATATAAGTATGTAACGGGAATGTGGTTTATTGAGTCACAAAACAAAGATAAAACTTTTTATTAACTTGACTTTATGCGATACGGTCGAGGGTTTACACGTACGGTTTTTTGTCACGGCGCTGATTTAAAATTCTAACTGGCGGAGGTAGTTTTGGTGATAGCCGAACGCGTAGTTTGGTCGTTACTTACAGACTCGCGGATCGACTTTCTTTGGAGAAGGAGTGTGGAAGTGCCGTGGGCCGCGTAGGCAACGTCTTCTTCCACGAGGAGTGATGAGAGAGGATCTGTAGAGGTGCCGTCGGAGACGTCTTCCTAGAGTGTTGGACAAGCTTTTGGTACCGGTCACTGTATAGGGGATCCTCGGTTTCCTCGGCTTAGCGTTGGGGACGGTTTGCGATACAAGGTTGTGGAGTGCCGGAACACCGTAAGCGTCGTCTGCTCATAACCTCTGTAGCTCAACTCCTTGACTCGTTTTGATTTGGAAATCTGTGGGCTATTTCCAAGGCGAAAAGGACGGACCATGGAGAGAAGGGCTTTTTTCCTTTGCGCGGTACCTGCAGTCGCTCTGTACAGTGCCGCGTACGGGGTTTTTCCTCCACCTCAGGGGCGTCGTCGTCGTAGGTTCCTAAACGGGGCGCCGCGTTACAAATGATGTTTACATTTAATTTTACCACGTTACAAGCATGTATTAGCATACAGCGTTTTTAACATTTTAAGGCGATATCTATAGTATTTTATTTGAACAGGAGTATTGTCGGACGCTTGAGGTGCGACATCGGTGACGGGATGCGCCGCGTTCCCGTTCCTCGGTCCGGGCCTTCGGCATGAGACAGAGCCAGGGATCGCTGTCTCTCTGGGGCTGTCTGCTCTCAAATCCATGCCTTTCGTACTTTGGCATCTAAAAAAGAAATAGAGAATGAATGAATGAAAACAGAGGATAACGGTAATGAAACTTTAACCGAAACATGCTCTAAATACGGTCTCGGGGTTCAAGACAAATAAATGTGATAAAAAAGGTGGTGTTCCTTGAAATTATAAAAGAGGAACTGCATAATGCAATGCATGATATTATATACAAAAAAATATGTAAAATGTATTACGTAACAAATTTGTAATTACACTTTACTTTCTACTCTAATGACCGGCGCACACATATGCCACACAGGGGTAGGGACAATAAGCGACACAGCGTAGCTTACGGTCTCGTCTGCGAGACAACCCTGACTTCTTTTCTGCTGGGATGGAAGCTTCTGCTATCCTCGGGAGGGTAGGCAAGGCTCAAACTACTACCCTTCTCAGTCACTCAATATTTCCTATTTCACTTGCACCAAGCTAAGTGTCGAGCGATATGTCATCGGACACTCAAACGCTAGGTAATTGTTTAGAAAATGAATCTTGGTCTATATGTACATGTCTGTGACTCTGTTTGCGTCAGTCTCTTCAGATGCGGTCAGATTTTTTCTTGTTTGTATTAATCGGCATGACAACCTGACGACGACGACGCACGATTCGACGGCGACAAATAATATACAATGTGTCAAGCTAAATCTAGTTCTGCATTGGTATCGTTATTAAACGCATTGCTGTCAAAGGTTCGAATATTCCGAAGTATGGAACTCGCCAAATTTTAAGCATTATGTAGGCTATTTAGCTGAATTCCTTTCTTCCGTCGACAATATGTTTTTATATGATCGAATAATGAAATTTTTCGGAAATAATGGCTGGAAATCTTTTCTTTCCCCACTTCTGATAATATCACAATAAAGAAAATTGAAATAGAAAATGAATGCGTGGCCGACCTACCGCTTTTCTTCTTCCATGGCGAGCGGCGGCGGCCGGTATAAGAAAATCTAATCCAGACCTAGTTCATTATATTTGTTACGAGGTAGAATCAGTTAGATTTGGGCTGGATTTTTTATGGCACCAGCTACTCAAATCGAGTTTTTAAGCACACCCGTGTTACGATGGCGGGAGCAAGTGAGATCCTGGATTCGGTTGAGGGGCAGTACTCGACCGGTGGTTTTGGGTATGGTTAGGAAAAAGAAAGGAGGTCCGGACGAACCAGAGGCTCTATACCCTGGGAGCCGTAGGTGGAGGTTACGTGGACGAACCAGGGGCCTCTATACCCTGGGAGCCACGTGGTTAGATTTATAGGGAAATTGTAAGTTGTTTTTTGCGGACGAACCAGGGGCTCTATACCCTGAAGCCGCTGGTAGGGAGGCAGTGGACGAACCAGGGGCTTTATACCCTGGGGAGCCAATGTAGGTTTTAGGATGTTTTTGGATCTTGTTTTCTACGTCGTGATGGTACACCTCGAGCGGTAAAGGTGTACCGGGTTCGTGAGATACCCCTAGCCTTACGGTTAATATGGTTCAGGGTTGAATTGAATGAATAACACACGTAAAGAATAATAACTTGAATATATATTTTTTGACGATGCTCAAGTACAGCTATGGTTTTACAAGAAGTTGTACAATTGCTAAATTGCCTCGAAGGCGAAAGGATTTGTTATCGGCTTTTTACGCGGCGCGTTCGCGGGAGCTCCTACTCGATTAATGGGCACTCACTGATAAACCGCTAAGGTAGATAGTCGTAGATAGTTGCTTGAAGGGGATTATAGCCCGATATTGCTCTGGAGTGTCACAGTAACGTCGTGCCGAGAGTTTAGGTAAAACTGAGCTCCCAGAGTAAGAAACCGCGGCCCTTATATAGTTGAAAATGCTCAGTATATAAGGCGGGGCATTACCATAAAAAGGCAATGAAAATTGGGCCAGGTGTGCGCATACGGCATGAGTCAACCCTGTTCAAAGAGTTGGGTATCGCCAGATGTTCGAGCTTCAACGCCCAAGTCACCAAACGTTTCAGCCCCATGCATGAATGATATGTAACACCCGTTATTATATCGCATCCATTGCCGGCCGCCTCGATCTATCTACAGAAACTGAATAAACAATCGGCTATTCAACGCTTACATTAAGCAATAACCGCGCTGCCACAGGCACACACGTAGTAGGATAGAATTCATTGTAGGTAGTAGCAGCGATCTTTTTGAAGAAAAATCTTCGGAAACTTAGGGCGAGCGGCGGTTATATGTATAGGAAAATTGTTCAAAATTTTTATTTCAACAACATCAAAAATTCTAAAAATCAATACATCGAAATCGATGATTTCACCCACCTTTTCTAAATAATTACTCATAAAGAAAAAAATGAAGTTATAATAATATCTTTTGCAGAAAACATCTCATAGCTAAAATCGTAAACACTTAAGCAATATTGTTTTAAATTTAAATTATACTACAAAATAATCTAGTACTTTCTAGAGTATCCTCGGCTGCATCTTCCTACGGTATGTAACTAACTTTTTCATCATTGATTTTACTAAGTTTTGTCTAAGTAAAATCGGATTCAAATAATCTAAAATCTTCTTGAAATACCTATTTTAAGTAACTTTTTATTATAAATCTCGTATGTTTTCTTAATCCTTACTTAATTCATGCGAAATATTCTCAATTACGTTTAGATCGGGTGATTGGAGAGGTGTATTGATAATCTTTCGGACAGTCGCATTATAACTGCAACATGTAGGGTGTTCGGCTACCTCTAGCAAAAATTTTAATGAGCGATAGTAGAGGCCAAAATTGCACGAAAATCAAGAATACTAATTTGTTGATGGAGGCTTCGTTGCAAAGTTATTAACATTTAAAGTTCCGCCTGTAGAATGACAATCCGCTAAACAGCTGCGTTCGTGCGGACGGTTGCGGCAGGCGAGTGCGCCAGTGGTTCTCACGCAGCATGAAAAAATTCTGCTTTACCGACATTATCGACAGCCTTAGATTTTTGTCCACTTATGGGAATGCGAACACCTTTACGTTGAATAAGATTCAACCTGTCTTATGAAAATCCAGAAGGGCATATCAAAACTCGCCCGGGATTGAGATTTTCACAGAGAAAGGGTGTGAATGCCAGTTCCAATATTAACAATGTTGTGGAACAAAAAATCACCCAGCATGCGATTACAGTACACGCCCCACGATTGTCCGCTTTTCACAGTGTCCACAAGTATCCACAAATAATCCTTTCAGGCACTAACCACTATGCGTAATTAAATAAACACGTACCGCGATTATGTTATTCGTGAATGTCTACGTGTACGTGTATCACGATTCTTCCGAGTTACTTTACTGTTTTGTAACGGGAATGTTTGAAAGGCTGGTTCAGCCTTCTCAAAAGACTTGGACGTCGGGGAGGAGCTGGAGACGGACCAGAAAACTCGTGGGCGGTCGAAGAACGTTACAATTGTCTTGATTGATTGCACAGTAATTCACTGTATTTTCACTTGTTGTACAATACTCACCATTAAACAATAAACACTTAAAACAAAACGGATTACAAAGTAAAAGAATATCCGGTTATTGGCCGTTACTGGTTTTAAATTAATAACGATTGGCGCTTGTGGTAATTACAACGGTTAACGAGTCGGGTTTTTACTGAGACGTATCGTTCGGTTCTTGAAAAGAGAGAGAATTTAAAACGAGCAGCGCGTTATATACCGTGCGCGTGTGTCGTTGTGGCGAAATTCGGAACAGTGATAGCGATTATCGACCGAAATCGTTTCGATCGCGCTTGTGACGCGACAGATGACGCGAGTAATCGCGTACACTTACGAATAAAACTGTTATTAATTTTTCAAATATTAACTTCCAATTTAAAAATGTAAAAGCGAATCGCAGGATAAAT
Organism: Colletes collaris; assembly: GCA_030068185.1. Taxonomy (NCBI): domain Eukaryota; kingdom Metazoa; phylum Arthropoda; class Insecta; order Hymenoptera; family Colletidae; genus Colletes; species Colletes collaris. The sequence goes on along the minus strand of JASGYR010000189.1, from coordinate 13,381 downwards.
GGAATTTTCGCATCGATTTACGTTCACGGCGAAGAATGTAACAATACTCAGCAGCTGACTGTGCCATCGATCGACAAAGTTCAGAGCAAACATATGCCGAGCAGGCCCCGATTCTACGTCATTCGCTCCAAGCTTATCTCTCCTCACCACACAGCGGAGCACAAAGGGCAGCATCGGCACGTGTTCGGCCAGCTAGTCAGTCGTAAAACAGAAATCAGTCAAGCTAGTTCATGCGACACATTTTAGGCACATATTTGATACTTATGTATATACATATGTATGTACAGATACAGTTGCACATATTTAGACATAATGACTCCCCAGATATATATTTATAAATAACTATAGATATTAAATTAATAGATTTATATAGATAGTATAATATATTTATTATTTATAAGATGTAATTATTAATCAAATATTTTATATTTTTCTTCTATAATATTACTAAGATAATTATATTAAATATAAATATTTATTAGTATATAAATAGTTAAATTTATTATTAGTTAATTTTATGAATTGTATATTAATAAATATTATATTAATTGTATGAAATCATAGATATTTATATATTATCAAACTCTAGATATGTATTAATAAATAACTATTCATAGATATTAAATTAATAGATTTATATAGATAGTATAATATATTTATTATTTATAAGATAATTATTAATCAATATTTTATTTTTTCTTCTATAATATTACTAAAATAATTATATTTAATATAAATATTTATTAGTATATAAATATTAAATATATTATTATTTAATTCTATGAATTGTATATTAATAAATATTATATTAATTGTATGGAAATCATAGATATTTATATAGTATCAAACTCTAGATATATATTAATAAATAACTATATATATTAAAATAATAGAATTATAGAGATAGTATAAAAAATTTATTATGTATAAAATAATTAATAAACAATATTTTATTTTTTCTTTCTATAATATTACAAAAATAATTATATTTAATATAAAGAATTATTAGAATATAAATATTAAATTTAGTCGTATTTAATTTATCAAATGTAGGTTAATAAAGATTATATTCATTGTATGAAATCTTAGATATTTAGATATTATCAAACTCTAGATATATATTTATAAATAACTATAGATATTAAATTAATAGATTTATATAGATAGTATAATATATTTATTATTTATAAGATAATTATTAATCAATATTTTATTTTTTTTTCTATAATATTATCAAGATAATTATATTTAATATAAATATTTATTAGTATATAAATATTAAATTTATTATTATTTAATTTATGAATTGTATGTTAATAAATATTATATTAATTGTATGAAATCATAGATATTTATATATTATCAAACTCTAGATATGTATTAATAAATAACTATAGATATTAAATTAATAGATTTATATAGATAATATAACATATTTATTATTTATAAGATAATTATTAATCAATATTTTATTTTTTCTTCTCTATAATATTATTAAGATAATTATATTTTTAAAATAAATATTTATTATTATATAAATATTAAATATATTATTATTTACTTAATGAATTATATGATAATAAATATTATATTAATTGTATGTAGAAATCATAAATATTTTATATATTATCAAACTCTAGATATGTATTAATAAATAACTATAGATATTAAATTAATAGATTTATATAGATAGTATAATATATATTTATTATTTATAAAGATAATTATTAATCAATATTTTTATTTTTTCTTCTATAATATTACTAAAATAATTATATTTAATATAAATATTTATTAATCGATCAAATTAATTTTTTAATATTTATAATATATAAAATTTATTAAAATAAAAAAGTAAAACTCATTCAGGATATGTTATACATTTATTAATTGAATTTTTATTATTTAAATAAAACTTTCATATGTTTTAAAAAATAACTTAATGGATATTGAGTTAATACATTTATATTAAATATAATATTTTTATTATTTAAATAAAACTATATTATTAATTAATATTGTAAATTTTGACTATAGCTATATTTCTAAAAAGGATAGAATATAATTAATATGAAATAATTTATATATAAAGCTAAATATCCTATTTAATAATAGAGCTAATTCACTTTAATGATTGTAAATTGACTATATTATATTTTGAAATAGGATAGAATAAAATTCTTATGAAATAATTTATATATTTCAAAAATCCTATTTAATAATAGAGCTAATTCAATTTTAGGTGGATTGTAAATTGACTATAGCCATATTTTGAAATAGAGAACAATATTCTTATGAAATAATTTTATATAAAGCTAAAAATCCTATTTAATAATAGATAATTCAATTTTTAGGTGGATTGTAAATTGACTATAGCTATATTTTGAAATAGGATAGAATAAAAATTCTTATGAAATAATTTTATATAAAGCTTCTCAAAATCCTTATTTAATAATAGAATACTTTTCAAATATCCACTTGAAATTACTATAATCAATAGACTTTTAGATGGATTATTATAAATTGACTATAGCTATGTTTTGAAATAGGATAGAATAAAAATTCTTTATGAAATAATTTTTATATAGCTTCAAAAATCCTTATTTAATAATAGAGCTAATTTTCAATTATCCACTGAAATTATTAATAATTGAGTAGAGAATTTTGATTGTATATTGTAAATTGACTATAGCTATATTTTGAATAGGGATAGAATAAAATTCTTTATGAAATAATTTTATATGCTTCAAAAAATCCTATTTAATAATAGGAATAATTTTCAAATATCCACTTGAAATTATTAATAATTGATAGAATTTTTTGATTGTATATTGTAAATTGACTATAGCTATATTTTTTGAAATAGGATAGAATAAAATTCTTATGAAATAATTTTATATGCATCAAAAATCCTATTTTATAATAGAATAATTTTCAAATATCCACTTTTCTGAAAATTATTAATAATTGGATAGAATTTTTGATTGTATATTGTAAATTGACTATAGCTATATTTTGGAAATAGGATAGAATAAAATTCTTATGAAATACTTTTATATGCTTCAAAAAATCCTATTTAATAATAGAATAATTTTCAACATCCACTTGAAATTGAATAATTGGATAGAATTTTTTGATTGTATATTGTAAATTGACTATAGCTATATTTTTTGAAATAGGATAGAATAAAATTCTTATGAAATAATTTTATATATTTCAAAAATCCTATTTAATAATAGAATAATTTTCTAAAGAATCACTCTGAAATTATTAATACTGGGATAATTTAAAATTTTAGTTTAATACATAAAAATTATTCTAGATATAAAGAAAAGATTTAATTTGAAATTAAAAAATTTTATTATTTAAATTCTAATTCTTAGTTTAGTTATTAATTATAAATTTTAATTTTTATATAAAATTTATATAAATATTTATTTTAAATAAATAAATATTTTTTTATTTAAATTTTATATTTAAAAATAAATGAAAATTTTATTTAGGAATATTTAATATTAGTACACAATTTAGTGCCAAAGTATCTGGTGGTTAAACTATTTCTAAAAATTAATAATAATAATTTTAAATTTATTTATATTTAATTTATATAAAAATTAATTATAATTTTGGTGAAATAATATTACTTTTAAATTTATTTATTATATTTAATTATTTAATAAATTTTATAAAAAACTAGGATTAGATAATTTATTATTAAAATTAAAGGAAAAATTTAATGTTATTAAATGTTAATCATTAAAATTAAAATATTTGGCGGTTAAATAACAATTAGAGGAACTTGTGAATTAATTTGATAAATCCACGATAAGATTTACTTAATTTATAAATTTTATGGTTGTTGTTTGTAAAAATTTTAATAAAAATATTTTTATTAAATTTTATATAAATTATAATTCAAATCAAAATGTAGAATAATTAAGATTTAATGAGTTACAATAAAATTTATATTTAAGGATAATTTATTTTAATATAAATTTTAAATAGGATTTAATAGTAAATAATTTTAAATTAAAATTATTTAAAATTTGGTAATTGACACAAATTGCCCGTCACTTTCATATAAAAATTGAAATATGTCGTAACAAAGTAAAAAGTATTGGAAAATGTTATTAAAATAAAATAAAAATTACCTCTAATAATTTTTATATAAATAATAGATTTATATTAATAAATTTTAATTAAATTATAATTATATTTATTTATTATTTATTATTTTTAAATCACATTATTATATTATAATTTACTTAATATTATTTATAATTATTTTAAATTAATAAAGTTTTAGTAAATATTTAAAATTAATTTTTTAAATTAAAAGTTATTTTCAAAGTATTATTAAAATTCTTAAAAAATAAAATTTATTTTTGTACCTTTGTATCAGGGTTTATTAATTATATTTATATATAAATATATATCTCTGAAATAAAAGAGCTAATTAAATATTATTTTTTATGTTGGAATAATTAATTATTAATATTTAATTGTGGTCGATAAGTTATTCGAATTTATTGATATTCTTGCTTTTTTAAATGAATTTAATTCATATATTTAATATAAATTTATTTTTTTTAATAAAATTAATTTGATTAAATATTAAAAATTATGGGATAAACTTTAATTTTAATTTGTTATTTAAATTTATTATCTTTATTTATTTATGTTCATAAAATTTGCTTTATATTTAAAAATTTAATAATTTATAATTTTATTTATTAATAATTTTTATTTTTAAATATAAAATAATAAAAAAATTAATTATACTTAAAATTAATTTATTTATATCGATAAAATTAGTAAATATAAAAATATTAATATATTAAATAATTTTAAAGTATAATATAGGAATTAGGCAAAAATTATATTCACCTTTGTTTATCAAAAACATGTCTTTTTGTTTATAATTTAAAGTCAGTCTTGCTCAATGAATTAAATTTTAAATAGCTGCAGTATTTTTGACTGTACAAAGGTAGCATAATCATTGTGGTTTTTAATTGGAATCTAGAATGAAGGAATTCTATGAAATATAAACTATCTTTATTATATATATATTTGAATTTTAATTTTAAGTAAAAATGCTTAAATATAATTAAGGGACGATAAGATCTCTATAGAATTTTATATATTTATGTAAATATTGATATTTTAAGTTAATATTTATATAAATATATTTTATTGGGAGGATATTTAAATTTATTAAACTTTAAAATTAATAAATCAATAATTATTGTTTAATTTTAAATGAATTTTATTAAAAATTAAATAGATAAATTACCTTAGGGATAACAGTGTAATATCTTTGGAAAGATCAAATTTATAAAGATGATTGCCATCTCGATGTTGAATTAAGATAAATTTTAAATGCAGTAGTTTAAAAATTAAGTCTGTTCAACTTTAAAAATCTTACATGATTTGAGTTCAGATCGGTGTAAACCAGATCGGTTTCTTATCTTTAATAAAATTAAATATTTTGCAATGAAAGGACTTTATATTTAAAATACTTTTTAATTAAAATTAATAAATATATTTAATTTATTATTTTAGCAAATAAGTGTAATTAAATTTAGAATTTAAATATGTATAATATGATTATATAAAGAATAATTTATTCATTATTAAATTATATATTTATAGGATTAATTTATTTATTTTTATTTATTTTAATAAATCAATAGCAATTGTATTTTTAACATTATATGAACGAAAATTTTAGGTTATATCTAAGATCAGAAAAGGTCCTCATAAATCTGTCTTTATAGGTTTAATACAACCAATTATAGATGCTATAAAATTATTATTTAAAGAATATTTTATTTTAAAAAATTCTAATTTTTATCATTATATATTTTGTCCTAATTTTTAATTTTAATTTTATCATTGAGATTGTGATTTGTTTCACCTTTTTATTTTTAATTTATATAATAATAATTATTCAATTTTATTTATATTAAGTGTAATGCTAGAATAAGAGTATTTCTCCTATAATAATTAGAGGGGATGATCTTCTAATTCTCATTATTCAATATTAGGTTCAATTCGATTCATTGCACATTCAATTGCATATGAAATTAGTTTATTTCTTAATGTTATTAATTTTAATAATTTTAACAGAAGGGTTTTCATTTTATAGCCTTATTTTATTTCTGGCAATATTAAATTTTTTATTTTTTTATTTCCTTTATATTATTTATTTATTTTAAGAATATTAGTTGAATTAACTTGAACTCCATTTGATTTAATTGAAGGTGAGTCAGAATTAATTTGTGATTTAATACTTTGAATATTTTAGTAGTCAATTTGATAATAATTTTTATAGCTGAATATATATCCATTAGATTTTATAAGAATAATTTTATCTGTAATATTTTTTTGGATATGATTTATATTCAATTAAGTTTTTATTTATATATTATTTTCATTTATTATTAATTATTTGATTACGAGGAGTACACTGAATACGATATGATTTAATTAATAATAATATGTTGAAAATTTTTTTTACCTAGTTACTTTATTTTATTTAAATTTTATTTTTTTATTTAAACAATTTTCTAATATAATATTATAAAAATGTGTCTATTAAATTATATTTATATTTATTTAATTATTAAATATATATAAAAATTTAAAGTTTATAGAAAATTATTTCTATCTTATATTTTCAAGATATATGCTATTATTCAAGCTCATAAACTTTAAATTTTTATATATATTTAATAATTAAATAAATATAAATATAATTTAATAGATTTTTATTTTTTTATAATTTTTACATTAGTTAAATAAATAATTTTATCTCATAAATTATTTAATAAATAATTAAATAAAAAATATATAAAATATAATAATGAAGATAATTGTCTTAGATTAGTATAAGTGATATTCAACTATTTTACCTCTCTAATCCTGGGTTAATAAAATAAATAAATTAACAATAACAATTATAATCTGAGTTTTATTTGTAGGATAAAATTTACTAGATATTATATTATAATCTCATTTAATATAGGTATAATATATAAAATTAAAATTGATATTAATAATATTAATACTCCTCCAAATTTATTAGGAATAGCACGTAAAATTGTATAAGCAAATGTGTAAAAAATATCATTCAGGTTTACTATGTTCAGGTGTAATTATTGAATTAGCTCTAATAAAATTATCTGGATCACTTAAATAGTAAGGAAATTGTATAATAACAAAAATTAAAATAAAATAATTAATAAAAATCCTAATATATCTTTAATATAAAAATAAGGATAAAAAGGAATTTTATATTTTATTGATATCATTTCCTTATTGGATTATTTGATCCATTTTATATGTAAAAAATAAATGTAAAATAACTATAAATAAAATAATTAAAGGTAAAATAAAATGAAAGGAATAAAATCGGATTTAATGTAGCAGACATCAATGGAAAATCCGTCTCAAATTCACTTGCTGGCCAATAATCTGTCCAATATATGGAATTGCGGATAATAAATTAGTAATAACTGTAGCACCTCAAAAAGATATTTGTCCTCAAGGTAATACATAACCTAAAAAAGCAGTAGCTATTGAAAATAATAAAATTATAATTCCAATAAATCATACATTAATTGATTTAAATAAATGATAATAAATATTTCTTCCAATATGAATATATATACAAATAAAATATATTGAAGATCTTGTTTATATGGATTAAACGAATTAATCAACCTTTATTAACATCTTTTATAATATGAATAACTCTTATCAAAAGCATAATTAATATTAGGACAATAATGAAGTGGATAATAATAATCCTTGAAATAATTTGAATTAATAAATATAGTCCTAATATTGAACCAAAATTTCATATAATATTATGTTATTTTAAAGAGTTGGAAGAATAATTACTCAATGAATTATTAAAAATTTTAAGTAATTTATTATATTTAAAAATTCTTTTAAATTTTATTTACATATATTATTAATTTTTAATTTTTCGTAATGATTTAAATTTAATTAAAGATATTTTTATAATTAAATTTAAAACAATAAACAAATATATGAATTTGTAACAATTGTAAATGTATAATATGGATATATATAAATTAAAGTAATTGAAATATCTGGACCTTTAAATGTAATACATCACTTCCAAAACGAATTAATTGGAGCATATTTTATAACTCCATTAAATTATACAAATTATTAATATAATAAATATAAATAAAATTAAATATAATTCATATTTAACATAATGATTTTAAAATTATTAATTAATCTAGTAAAATATATAAATATAATTATTAATCCTCCAATTATTGAAATAAAAATTACATATATATAAATATTTATATTTAATTCTATATTAATTAATAATAAAAATTTAAAATATAAAAATTAAGATTATAATATATGTTAATAATGTAAATTTAATTTTAAAATTAAATATAATTGAAGTACTAATAAATTAAAAATTAATTATTAATTTAATTTAAAGTGATTATTTTAGGAATTATTATCATTTTAATTTTATAAGAATCAAAAATAGTTTATAATTAAAATATTAATTTTGGAACAAATATAAATATTATTTTTTTTAAATTAAATGTTTTAAATAATATATTTATTGTTTTTAACTTACAAAATTAATGTTTTAAATAAAACTATAAAACAATTTTTTAATTTTATTAATATAAATAATCTCAATTATAAAATATGATTTTCTTGGGAAATATTTTTTTTAATTTTTATTTTTTTTTGGTTTTTTTTTTTTAGGGTATAATTTCTAATTATTAAATTTAAATATTCATTTTTAATAATTTTACTTAGAGTAGAATTTATTATTATACTAAATGTTTTTATAACTATAGGATTTAAAGATTATATATTATAATGAATGATTATTTATATTTTATATTGTATTTTTCTAAGTTTAGAAATAGTATTGGGATTAGCTTTAGTTATTAATTTAATATATAAATATGGTAATCTAAAATATTAGAATAATAAATATAATATGATAATAATTATATATATATTATTTAGATTAATTTATATTTATAATTTTTATAAATATAAATATATTTTAAGAAATTTTATTAATTTAATTTTATTTTTATTTAATTATTAATTATGATATATTTATTGAATGAAATAAATATAGATTTAACTTTAGTTTAGCCAATTATTCTTTTATATTATTAATATTTAGATTATGACTTAGTACACATGAATATTAATTCACTGAATTTAACTACATTATTATAATTTATGTATTAATTTTTAATAATTTTATTAATTACTTTAATTTTATTTTTATATTTAATAATATTTTATTATTTTATTTTTTTTTTTTTGAAATTAGATTAATTTTTAATATTTTTAATAATTATTTATTGAGGAATAGGAGAAATAATAACTTTAGTGTAAGAATATATTTATTATTTCCATACTTTATTTTTTCTTTTACTATTTTTATTATTTTTATTTTGAATTATTAAAAGTAAAAATTATATTATATTTAATATATTAGAAAATAAGATTATATATATGTAATAAATATTTATTTGTATTTATAATTTTATCTTTTTTAGTTAAAATTCCAATTTTTAGATTACATATTTTGATTATTAAAAGCTCATGTTGAAGCTCCTGTATTTTGTTCAATAATTTTAGCTTCAATTATATTAAAATTAGAACTTATGGATTATTACGTTTTTATTTTAATTTTTTATAATAATACACACTAAAATTCTTATGTACAATTATTAGTTTAATTGGAGGTATTATTTTAAGAATTTTATGTTTACGACAAATTGATAGAAAAATTTTAATTGTATATTCTCTTCAGTAGTTCATATACACCCTTAATTTCTAGATTAATAACATTAAAATAAATATTTAAGTTTATATGGATGCATACAGATTGCTCATGGTTTATGTTCACCTGGATTACTTATGATATGGGAAATATATGTTATAAAGAAACCAATAGATGATTACAATGATATTAATATGGAATAATAAGAATTATTCCAAAAATGTCATTATTATGATTTTTATTATGTTCTTTCTAATATATCGGCAACTATTATCATTAAATTTAATTAGTGAAATTTTTATTTCAATAGTTTTATATATAATTGATGTACTTATCTTTTATTATTATTAATATTAATTAGATTTTTAAGATTTATTTATTCATTATATTTATTTAGTTATATTAATCATGGAATAATAAATTTTTATTTAAAAATTAAAAATCCCAAATTTTTATAATTTTTAGTAATTATTATACATTGATTACCTTTAAATTTTATATTTTTAAATTTAGATTTATTTATATAAAATATTAAATTTAAATAGTTTAATTAAAATATTAATTTGTGAAATTAATGATGTAAATTAAAATAAATTACTTTATATTATTTTATTAATAATTATTTATATTTTTATAATACTATTAAGTATTATTTTAATAATTATAGAATATATTTATTTATATTTAAATATAGTATTTATGTTGAATGATTAATATTAAATTTAATATAATAGAATAAAAATTGAATATTTACTAAATATTACTTTGTAGATTATATAATTTGACACTTTTTAGGGTTGTAATATTAATTTCTTCAATAGTAATATTATATAGAATTGAATATTGTAGACCGTTAGATTTGTTACTTTGTAGACCGTCAAAGGAGGCCGTGGGCCGCGGGCCGCCAGTTCGACCGTGCAAAATGATCGAATGTCCGTGGAACATCGTCGAACGATCGAGAAGGTTCCACGGCACGCGCCGGAAGTTTTGCACCTGGCACAGAGCCAAAAGACGATCGGGTCTGGGGATGGTGGCAGGGTGTGTTCGGCCACCTCTTGCAATAATTTTAATGAGCGATAGTAGAGGCCAAAAATAAGACGATAACAAGTATACTAATTAGTTGAATTGGAGGCTTGCTGCAAAAGAGCAACATTTAAAGTTCCGCCTGTAGAAATTGACAATCCGCTGAACAGCTGGTTCGCGCGGACGGTTGCGGCAGGCAGAGTGCAGTGGTTCTCACGCAGCATGAAAAAATTCTGATTACCGACATTATCGACAGCCTTCAGATTTTGTCCACTTATGGGGAATGCGAATCTCTACGTTGAATAAGATCAAACCTGTCTTATGAAAATCCAGAAGCAAGTATATCAAACTCGTCCGACGAGATTTTCACAGAGAAAGGGTGAATGCCAGTTCCAATACACAATGTTGTTTAATAATGATCACCCATTACGTGATTATATTCACGATGTCCTGAAGACAGTGTCCACAAGTATTCACAATAATCCTTTCAGTACTAACCATCATGTAATTAAATAAACATTAAACGCGATTATAAAAGATCGTGAATGTCTACGTGTGGCATGTATCACGATTCTTCCGAAATGTTACTTTGATGAATAAAACGAGTTATTAATTTCTTCAAATATATCAGCACCATTATCAATTTAAAAATGTAAACAGTGAAATTTGTCATATTCAAAGGATTGTTTATATCACCGATGGAATTATTTCTTACATGTTACTATTAATTACATACCTGAAATGTGGTCGCGTGAACTATTGACTGAGCAGGTACTGTTTTCCGACTGACTAGCTGACGGAACACGTGCTGAATGCTGCCCTTGTCTCCGCTGTGTGTGAGATATTAGGCGAGTGACGTAGAATCGGGGCCTGTTCGGCATATTTTCTCTGAACCTCGTCGGTCGATGGCAATGAGTACAGCTGCTAGTATTGTTACATTCTTCGCCGTGAACGTAAATCGATGCGAAAATTTCTATTTATCCTGCGATTCCTTAAAAATTTAGCATTTTTAAATTCAGGCAATACAGTAATTAATGGGCAGTTTTATTCGTGGTAACTCGGAAGAATCGTGATAATAATGCAATATCGTAGACATTTACGAATAACATAATCGCGTAATGTACTTATTTAATTGTATAGGTTAGTGCCTGAGCACATTTGTGGATACTTGTATCACCCGTGGACAATCGTGGGGCGTATAATCGCATGGGAATGATTTTTGATTCACAACATTGTGTATTGAACTGGTGCATTCACCCTTTCTGTGAAAATTCTCGTCGGACGAGTTTTGATATGTCTTCTGGATTTTCATATAAGACAGGTTGAATCTGCCCAACGTAAGGTGTTCGTACCTTACAAGGAGTACAAAATCTAAGGCTGTCGATAATGTCGGTAATCAGAATTTTTCATGCTGTGCGAGAACCACTCAGCACTCGCCTGTCGCAACCGTCCGCGCGAACCAGCTGTTCAGCGGATTGTCATTCTACAGGCGGAACTTTAAATGTTAATAACTTTATAACGAAGCCTCCATCAACTAATTAGTATACTTTGATTTTTCGTCTTATTTGGCCTCTACTATCGCTCATTAAAATTTTTGCAAGAGGCTGATACGAACACCCTGGGGATATATAAGCCCTCGGGCCCTGGATCGCCAGAGTCGTAGAGTCAGAATCAGAGATCGTCAGTGTCAGTCAGTTTTGTGTTATTCAGATCTCCGTTAATTTGTCGGTCTGTACCCTGATATAAAATAAAGAACATTTTAACCTGAATTGTAGTACCAAAGTTCGCCACCTCTCCAATTGTCTACAGAAATCTCAGAAGTGGGATAAAGAACTTGTTTCCTCTTGACGAGATACGATCGCGAGCGACTAAGTGAGAATTGTGTTAATTGTCCTGCCCAGCAGTCTGATCGTGGAATAATTGCGCCTCTGGACATAGGGTAGTGCGGTTAACATATTGTGTAGCGAGAGGATCCAGCATTGGTGCAATTGTGTGAAACTCGAGCGACGTTAATCGTACCAGCAACATGTCGAAGGATTACAATGAGTAACGAGTTGAAAGAGTTTCTGCGTGTACGAAATTTGGTAGTGTTTGGGTTCCCAAAATCAGAATTGATTCTGAGGATTGGAGGAGTTCGATAGTGACATTTGGAATGTAATTGCGGCGGGGAAAGAAATGGCCCAGCAAACGACGAGAGGAGGAAGAAGAAGCAACTAGATCAAGAAGGTTCGGGACGGCAGACACCAGGGAGCCAGATCTGGCAGCACGAGAACTGGAAATCTAGTGCGGAGAGAACGCGATCTTCTGCAGTGGGAAGTTGAGCTCCTGCGCCGCAACAAGCTGGATTGAGTAATCGATTGATGGACAGCTCCAGGATTGGTCAATGGGTAAAGGCAGTCAGGGTGCTTCGTCCAGAAATATGAGTGTACGTGCCATCAGCGATTTATTGCGTGAATTTGATACACGACGGCACGTAATAAAGTGGGAGCAGCAGGTAACGACTTATGCGAAACACGTATGAGCTTTCAGACGACAAGGCCA